>OZ018350.1:250000-522500 GCA_963969515.1 Yponomeuta evonymella | reverse complement strand
CCATCCTGCAGGCGGTCTGTCTACACTTAGTGCTCCCGTGCGCGGACTTTACCTTCCATCCTCCCGGCGATCTACGTGTCGTGCCCGCGACCATTTAAATTGTGCAACCCGCAGTTCAATCGTCGAGCGAAGTTCAATCACTACCTAAAACCTCTCTAATCACATAGGTTTCTCTTGCAGGCGGCAACATATTCCTGACGAACGAGGGCCACTGCCTGAAGCTCGGCGACTTCGGCTGCGCCGTCAAGATCCGCGCCAACACCACGGCCGCCGGCGAGCTGCAGGGGACCGTCGGCACTCAGGGTGACTGCAACGCTCCTCACTTGCCGATCTAAATCTAATAAGTCTAAATTATTATTATAGAAACTTGATTTTTCACATTCTTCGGTAACCCGAAAACCCCGAAAAACATATTTTTCAAACTTTTCCTGAGTTTTTCTGTGTCTTCTATGGTATGAAACCAATGGCACACCAATTTTAATTTGACGCAAGTTTACCACCACAAACGCCGCGTGATGCACACCCGTGGTGGAGCTTACTAACGACCTATTTCATAGTGCTACAATTCATGATTTACTGTGACAATTCTATGTACATTACAAAGCAAATAACCCAAAGATGAACACGTAGGAAGACTGGGCTACGCAATGTACATCGCACTGTCGTTATGAACTATAAATTGTAGTTTTATGAGAAGCTAGTACGAACGTTGAACACAAATGAATATGTTAATGTTCGGGTCGTCCGCAGCGTACATGGCGCCCGAGGTGTTCATGAAGTCGTCGGGGCACGGCCGCGCCGCCGACATCTGGTCGCTGGGCTGCGTCGTCGCCGAGATGGCCTCCGGGAAGGTGGGTAGCCGGCGGATGTGGTGCCTCTTTCTGCTTACTCCTTACATAAACAGCCTATATAAGTGCCACTGTTGGCCACTAGGGCACAGGCCTCTCAGGGAGAGAGTATGGGCTTAATCACCACGCGTCCCATCGCGGATTGGCGACTTCAAGCGCTGAGGTATGTGAATAGCTCAGACAATCAGGTTTCCTCGCGATGTTTTCTTTCACCGTTAGCGAGTGGTATTGCTACTATGACTTCACAAATGTACATAACTTAAAAAACAAAGTCATAGGTATATGCTCGCACTGGGAATCGAACCTATAGTGTAACTTTTTATTAGATGCAGTAAAATAACGTTTCAAAATTTCATTCCGTAAAATAATGTTGACAGCCTAATCTCAATAGGGATGTGATTCAGTTCACATAAAATCTAATCGTTCCATAACTAACTCATAATGATCATACATAATTCTTTTTATTACTCATGTAAATAAAAGGCTGTATAAACGTGATCAACTTTTACACATTGTAAGGTAGTAGATAAAGGTGAAGGTGAAGGGTTCTTGATGAAATAAAAGTTATTATGAACTGTATAACTTCCGATAAGTTTTATTGTAAAACAGAGTATAGAAATAAGGAGTAAAAGAAGGTGATAATTTACAAAATGTTCGCGTCAGTCGGAGGTAGAGTGAATCAAAATCGCAAAATAATAATCGGTGAAGTAATTTTGAATTTGTGTTTGAAATGATAGGCCAAAATGAAGAAAATAACAAATAGGTGTAAAAAGGTTTGCACCATTCTTACTTTTAAATTAAACAATGGCTACTTATTCCAATAGAGATAAAAATAGGGAGATTCTGTAGTCAGATACAAAATAATTGTTATTTGTCTTAATATAATCATTAATTTCACTGCGGACAGTGATGATATGCAGACAAGCTTTTGACCAAGATTTGTGCCCGGCGTCGATTGCAATATACCTTGTCAAAAACCTATTTAGAGGCTAGAAGTTCCACCCATGCCGAGACTTGAACGCAAATAAACGATTGTCGACCCAATGTCGGCGTCGCCATTGACCCCTCCCCTTCGATGTGTCCCGCAGCGGCCGTGGTCGGAGTACGACAGCAACTACCAGATAATGTTCGTGGTGGGCATGGGCGGGCGGCCCGCCGTGCCCGACTCGCTGTCCGACGAGGGCCGCGACTTCTGCCGCCGCTGCCTCACGCACGAGCCCGACCTGAGGCCCAGAGCCGCCGCGCTCGCCCAGCACCACTTCCTCATGGTGAGGCTACTGAGCTACTGGCTCTGGGTAGATCACGATCTCCATAGATTAGAAGGAACTTCAATCTAAACGCATCAGCCCGACTTAAGGCCCAAGGGTACCGCGCTGGCGCAGTACCGCTTCCTCGTGGTGAATGAACTGAACTACTGGCCCTGCATTGGTCGACCTTTTTAGATTAGGGCGAGGTCGCGAGCTTCTGCTGTAGCCGTCTCGCGTACGAGCCGGCTTATAGCCACAACGCTGACTCAGCACCACTTCCTTAAGGTCTAAACTGGCCCTAAGCATATGAGAATTCTTCCTTAGGGTCTAAACTGGTCCGGGGCATATGATCTTCCTTAAGGTCTAAACTGGTTCGGGCAGATCAAAATTCAGATTGAGTTTACATTTTGTTTATACAACGAATAAAATTTTTGCTTCGCTCAAAATAAAGCTTTCAATAACTGGCAATAACAGTGGCCCAGGATCTCCGAGACGATCTTGACAAAGAGCGTGAACGCAGGGCGTCGTCCGGAGCGACGAGATCATGTACCATGGTCGCCCGCAGGTTCGCCAGGTGCTCTAAAGAAGTTAAACAAACTTAGTGTAAAGCTCACCGCGAATCGTTTTGCACCTGCAACCTGTGGGTGAACTATATGCAAAAGGCCTACAGCGCCCTGCGCGTGCCATATACTTTATACTTTATTGCACACATAAAATCACATGAATAAAACACAACCTTATGTAATTAATTTTTGTGTGCAATATTTAAGTAACACTAAGAGCGTTTTGGTTTTAACTGTAAGTTGTTATTGTATATATAAAATAAATAAATAAAGAAAAATTTAAAAGTGTACATGGCGAGCTTATTTCAGCAGAAATCTCTTCCAGCCAACCCTTGATGTGGTGATACGAACATTATAAACATATAATAGTGCTCTCAGGATGCTATCGGGACTGCTTGCTGATAGACCACTGTGGTCAGCTTCATTACCGGATACGGGAGTTAGCGGAACATTCTTCGTAATCAGGAATCTTAGTAAATCCCTCATTTATCTCCACAGGTGAAATCGGACGAAGACTGCAACTGCCAGCCGGGGTTCCTCATCACCAAGGGATCTTAGTGCTGCGGCCAGTCTGTTAGTGAGACCTAGGGGCTATGTCGTAGAACCACAATTCATGGCTTACTATGACAATTTGATGGACATTGCAAAGTCGATTAACCCCACAGATTAACAAGTAGAAAGACTCTGCTGCGCAGTGTACTTTAAATTGTCACAGTAAACTACTGATTGTAGTTTTATGAAACGCCAATTACTTCTAGTTATCCACCTTGATGTCATAGAACGTTGTTACTTATAGAGCGGGCTCACTTGATGAAATTTTGCTATTGGTTTCGTCTTGACCAATTTATTTATTGTTTGAATCAATAATTATTTCTCTCAATCCCACCCAAAAATATGCCATATGCTCAATGTTTTTTTCTGTAATTGTGTAATTTAATAGCCCACGTGAGCCCGCGGTAATTTTAGTGCATGTGTGGTAGAGACAGATCAAATATTATGTAGTATAAATAAATATAATTGACATCGACTGATTGTATTCGTAAAAGATGCATTTTATTCCAATAGTAGTCTGCTTAACTGAACATATGCATCGAGTTGTTGACCGCGCCCTCGAAGTGCTTTATGTATGTATATTGGATAATACGTAACTTATATAGAGATTTTTATTTATAAACATCAATTTAATGAAAGCCAAGCTAAGTGTATATTTTAATAATGTATAATTATAATGTGTCATATTTATATTTTAAGAAATATTTATTTGTAAGATCCATTCACAATTTACATTCCTGTGTTTTAAAAAGTGACATAAATTATATTTTATGCATAGCAAAATGTGACGGTATATTGTATAACCAAACGTAACTAGCACTATGAATTATTTTATTATAGAAATATTTAAACCAACGTGGCAGTAAAATAAACAGAATTAAATCATAACTGAATTGTATTATTAAAAACAAGCAAAGCTGTAGGGTCGGTTGCCTCGCGGTCAACCAGTTGCCGAGCTGGCCTAAGTTGGCAAACCATTTCAGATGAACCCTACCAGGTGGAGCTATGCTCTAGAATCCTGATTCAAAACAGTCCGTATCCACTAGAGCTGCGTATTTTGCACGAGTACGCGTATATGGAGCTAAGAGACGGACAGTTGGTGACGGGATAATATAAGAACACAAAACAACTAATCCTGGCCCCGAACTATAATACCGTATTCACGGAGCCGCCGTGCGAAACACGGTAAACGAAAAAACGCGTACTGCAGGGTTCCGTAGTTGGTCGTTAAAGTATACGAACTTAGTAATTGGTAACTATTGGTATTGGGAATTTATTTTACTTAGGTATATTAACTTCCTGCTCTACACAACTAACTTCATCAAAGTAATTGCCAGTAGAATATGTACAAAGTTTTTCTTTTATAAGTTGTTCGACGTTAAATTGTAATAATTGAGCGATAGATTTCCTTTTAATTTCCTAATAATTATATGTAACATCTCAATTTTTTCACGTTTCTACAACCGCTTAGCCAGAAAGAGGAGCGGGCATCCTAATCTCACAAAAAAATCGCTTTAAATCGTAATATTTCGCAAACGGATCCGTAAATTGAAAAATGTTTTTCCAACACCTACAATATTTTTGGCGACCAATTCAACGATTCCCCACACTGTGGTGTAGGCGGGGTAAACTAAAAAAATCTTCAAGATTTTATCCTACACTGTTCTGTCCACGTCACTAATATTATAGATATTTATGCTAAAATTCAGCTTTCTATTACTTATCACCACTGTGCTAAGTTGCAGACAGACAGACAGACAGACGGAAAGACGGACATGGCGAAACTATAAGGGTTCCTTGTTTACTACGGAACGGTAAAAGCGATCCGTAAGTAAGTACTGAAAAATCAATTTTTTACATGTTTGCTATTTTTCACACGGCTCCATAAAAACGGTCTAAGATAAGGGCACACACATAGCAACATAGGGATGTAGCTGTATCATTAAGGGCAAGGATTTGTCAAGGTAAGTTTGGAAACAACGGTAAATAAAACAGGTTAACTCTGGCGAACTTTTATTAGACGAGCAACATGAATTGACATAAATAGTGCACGCGGCACTCACAGGTACTAGTGACGTACGGCTAACTCTAACGCACACAGCTAAGCGGCCACGCCGTCGGGAACTTGACGTGCTTAACACCAATACGCTATACTATAATATAAATACTCTAGTTTTGGAATGTCCGAAAAAACGGAGAATGTAAAAAATATATTCACCAACATAAATTGTTATAAAAGAAAAATATACCCATGTTTCGTTTCATTCAACTTCTGACAAAAAGAATTAAAAAAATCTATCGAAGTCAAGAAATTGATAATAAGGGATATGAATAGGGATTTCTTGAATTAATGACCTAGGACGAGCAAGCAAACTGGTAGTCGCTGTTACTTCCCGTATATTAACGATTATTTGTATCAACTGTGTGTTTACATGTAGACCGCGAAATGAAATGTGTAGTTGCTAGCATGAGTTTCGGTACCACGTTCAGATTTCATAATATAATTCTTGATAAGAAAAATAATAAACGTTTCAGAGAATCTTAGACAATAAACGTAAGTTTCTTTATATTTATAGACGTAAAACTTATATACCTACAAAAACTGACTAAAGTTCTTTGGAAATGGGAACCACGCTCAGCTGTGCTGCCAGATTTTGTAAAAAAAAATCGGCAGCATTGTTTTTTTCAGCGTGTCTGACATTAACCTGTTGGTATGTTTTTTTAACTATAGTGGCGCAGAGGGCGCATATGTAATATAATTTTAAGTAGGTACCCACGTAATATATTTTGATTCGTAATAGCGTTGGACATGTTAGTATATGCAGAATACGTGGTATAAATAATAGATGTTGGACAAAAATACTTTTGAATGCAAAATAACATACAAAATAGGTAAGCATTCACAAAACAGTTGTAGGAATTCCAAAAAAACACATGGTGCTAAGAATAAATAAACAAAAGAACCGAAATGTCCTTATCTTGAACCGAGGTGCACTGTGCATCTCTCAAAGATTGTATAACTAGCGTATGCGGGGCGTGACTTTCATTTTACTCTCAAATTCTACACACAATATAGGTACTACGCACAAGTAATGCTCACATTTGACATCAACGGGTCTGTGGCCTATTGCGATTAGACCCTGTAAACTAGCTACGTAGGTTTATATTCCATTATTATTTATGTTTTAATCTAGGTACCTACACTTGGTACATACGAGTATTTTGAATAGGATTTGTTTTTAATAATTTTCTCAAATATAATCTCTATAGCCTCGACATTAACGTAGCTGTCCAAAATAAATATTTTTTATGATCCTCATTACATACGTCAACGATTAGGTGATGAATGATATTGCTAAGCCAGAATGAATAACAACAGTATTTAGTATACACCACTTATTTTCTATAGTAACGTAGAATTAAAGTATTAAATAGAAACATTTAGCATACGAACTTTGTTAACGACAATATTTTTGATTAAATATTTATGATATGTGAAACGTTTTTGTAATCGACAAATGCAATTATATACATTGCATTAATTACTTGAACAAATTTTTTCACAAATTTAGACCTTCTCTCTTGGTGGGATTGGAGTTAGTGATTTGGTAAGATATATAAGTAATAGAAAATGTTACCAAATGTTGTATGAAAACGGAGAAGTTACTATATTCTCTAAATTACAAAGTTGACGTGCGACTTTTATTGACCCCCCTCATATAAATGAGTTTTGGTTCAATCTGGAAAAGTTCTTGTTCATATAATTAATGGACGTCTACTAAACTACCTAACATCGTCAATACCTTAACGCTATCAAACTTTCAGATTTTTACAAAAAACATAGATCTTCCATTAAAAACAATATACCTGCATAAAATTAGCAACAAATCACACCTTGCTTCCAGTAAGTAAATAGATTCCTCTAAGGAAATATTGGTTTAACATTGACCATATTATATAACTTTTTAATAAATAATTATACTCCATAAACTTACATAAATATTATGTCAAATAATGACTTCTTATCTATTAGATAGCCTAAAACATTGATGTACTTCCTCCCTACATCTTAAACATTGATATGTTTGGTTCCTTACATCTAAAACATTGATATGTTTGGTTCCTTACATCTAAAACATTGATATGTTTGGTTCCTTACGTCTAAAAACTTTGATATGTTTTTGATATTGTTGGCCATGCCACGCATGAGTCCAGGCTCATCGATATGTATTTGTTACCTTACGAACTAGTTTGGTAGTGGTAGATACTTAAGTTAATATTGAATACCACAAACAGCAACAATACATTATGTACATTCATTGTAACGTATAGGAGAGTGAGTTCCTCAAAATTGTTGACTGACATAGATAATAATCTGATTTATTAACAGCGAATAAAACATGTGATATTCTTTCCGAGCATATTTTTGGACGTCAAGTAATTAGTGTAATTGCAAATGTGCATATTACATAAACTGTCTACATAGTATAATATGTTTTTCATTGTTATTTATAATTTGAAAAATAATATTCTTATAGTGTGATCTTATTCTGTAAATTACCTAAAATTCTATTCTTAAATCTCCTCTTGGTAACTCGTGTCTCTACGAACTTCTAAGATATTTTCTGAGAAGTTATTTACATCTCTAAATATTATGATATCACCACAGCATTGACTTTTATTTCTTAATATTAAAACTAATTTAAAACTATTCAAAATCTATCGGTCTTATTTATAAAAAAAATCACAATACTCCGATTAAAATAGTCTGTCGTGAAGATTTTACAAGGAAAAATAACCACAGATGAAATAAACTGGCTCTTAAGAGAGTTTTGGAGGAATCATGTTTTTACAAATAAGGCCGTAAAACTTTAACGTAATGTCTAATAATAGATCAACATAAATATAAATAGCATATAATTTAGGATAACAAATTCTATGATACTAAAACAATTATGGCGACGACATCTATAAAATTCTTCTTTCCAACCAACCAACCAACCAACCAACTCGAAACTTCAACTAACCGATTCGCATAAGACTCAGAAAACACGGCAACTGTTAAAGAACATTAAATATATTTTTTATCATAATCGCAGTTCCTAATATTTCATTTCTTTTTTATATGTATTTTTTATATGCATTGTTATGGCACTGCATCTCGTTCACACTTACTTAAAAAATGAAAGAATTTTTTTTGTATACTTTTAAGTTTTTATAAAATGATTTAGTATAACTAGTTACCTACAACAATATAATTTATGCGCTACAATATTTTAGTCACGTTTGATATGTTTTATTTCACAGTTAAGTCTAACAAATGTGCGTATTGCATACGTACGAATATTTTAATGTAGTTATATTGACTAGATGTAATTCTGTGCGGGAGTCTCAACGAAGCTAAATTATCCAACTCCCTAAAATTTGTAATACCTACATACGTATATGGGAAAGTAAAGATTTATTAACACCTCTACGTCAAAGCATTATTCGACTAGAATAAATAAAATTAAACTTCTCTATCGCGCCAAAGCAACCATAACTTTTACGCGCCACAATGTCTAATAATCCTCAGATAAACATGATGTTTAGTCTAGATAAACGCTTTTAAAATCTCTGCCTCACTAAAAAACGTTCGTATAAATATTCGTTTTTTTTTTCATAAATAAATCAGGCAGCCTTTTCTGGACCGTATAAAATAAAACGTCTCCACTATCAAAATTTCCCATAACTCCCATAAGATATCTTGTTGCTGCTTTACAAAACAGGATAACCTGAAAACCTTTTTCTTCGTAACCTGGAAACCGTTTTTTACCTAACCTGAAAGCCTTTCTTAAAAAAAAAAAAAACATTCTCGTCTGTAAAGAAACGTTTACCACGACCTTATTCATCCTGGTCAGGGAGCTTTCTGTTCCGGAACATGAGTCGCATTGAGTCGAGCGCCTCCTCGAGCGACTGGCGGAAGGCCTCGGTGTTGGTCTCGCTCGAGGGGCTGAAGGAGCTGATGCAGAAGATGACGGTGTCTGGCTTCGGGTTGTAGCTGCAGCCGTAGCCGTCGGGAACCACCGGCCCGTACCCCATGAATGTGCCCTCGGTTGTCGTCGCCACCTGTGCCGAAGATCAGATCAAAACCCACATTGCCGTGATGCGAAGGACTGATGGATTGTTGGCGTCTTTACCCCGAGAAGGCCTGTTTTTCGTCGCCTTTATGCTGATTTAATACTTACACGGTGAAATTTGGGTGGTTTGAACGCCGCGGTTATGTACCTAATAAGTGCCATCTATTTATACCATTACGTAGGTTGACCAGCCACAAGATGGACAGATGACCTCATCCAAGTGGCAGGAAGACGCTGGATGCAGGCCGCTTCCAACCGGTCTTTTTGGAAATCCATGGAGGAGGCCTATGTCCAGCAGTGGACTTGGGACGTGAGATAAAACAAAAGCCGGCCAAGAGCGTGTCGGGCCACGCGCGATGTAGGGTTCCGTAGAAAGAGGGGTTTTTTATCTGCTTTACAGAACTAACAACTTCATCGAGGTCATTTTCAATTAATTTTGTACGAAATTTTACTTTTATAAGTTGGTTGCCTATTACTCGTTAACTAGTAAAGCCTTCTTAGTCGTGATACTTTTCATTATATCATTAGTTCATTATATCATTATAATTATTGATTTCTTGATTTCTGATTTCTGTGCTACTACCCTGAATTTTTTCACGTTTCTACAATCAACCGTTTAACCAAGAGAGGGGGAGACGCTCTACTTGGACAAAAATTTGCGCTTTAAATCAAAAATGGTCGTCCTACACCCACAATTTTTTTTTTACGACCAATCCAACGATGCCCCACATGATGGAGTAGACGAGAAAAAAAATCATCCCCACTTTTAAGGTACGGTACGGAGGTACGGTAAAAAAAATCCAACATTTTGTTCTTTAACTTTGTCGACGTGATAAATATGTATACAAATACCAAATTACAGCCTTCTAGTACCACCGATCATTGCGCCGCGGACGGACAGACAGACAGACAGACGGACATGGCGAAACTATAAGGGTTCCTTGTCGGACTGAGGAACCCTAAAAAATTAGTTGAGAAATCTTGTTTCGAGTTGAGTGATCTTGTTTAAAAAACTTTCAAACCATCCAAAATTCATGGTGTATAGCGAATTGATTGATATCTTATTTGTGAAAATCTGGTTTTTCGATTAGTTAAGGAGTTACATATTACTTGCATACAACCCAAACACATTTCCCTACGTTTGCGCTCCACCGCAGTCGGTTATAAAAGAATATTTAACAAAACGCAGACGTAATCAAATTATCTCTTCGATCTGTCCTTCTTACCTGACTAGTGCTGAGCTTGAACCGCATCATCTGGTCATACACCGGATCGGTGAACAGTTCCGGCAGAGTCCCGAGCGACTCGCGCGCCGCCTCGCGCAGCGCCAGCAGGTGGTTGTCCATGCCACGGCCGAGAATGTTCGCCTCCATCACGGCGGTCTGCTTGCGGGCGGCCGCTTCGAACAACTCGAGCTTCTTTTGCTCCTACGGGGAGTACATAGGTGAAGTTGTAGAAGCGTCGGAAGGAATAAGATTGTGGAGATTCAGTGGGAAAGGAAGTTGAAGCAATCATGAGGACAGTAGGACCTAGAGCATGTGCATATGAGGGGTCAACTTTCAAAACACGTCATTCATAAATGGGATCCATATACGTACATTATATGAGTATGTGTAAACTAGACCCCTTATGCCAGAAAACAACCGTAAAACAAGAATAGAAAAAGATAGCTCCGAAAACCCACTCCAATTAAATCGGGAATCTGTCGGCTAGTGGAAATTGAGCGGTAAGTTATTTTTCCCACTATTTGAGGAATATCGACTCTTCAAACAAAAGTGAGAGATGCCACTAGAAGACAAGAGAAGAAAATAACAGCGAGAGAAAGAAAGGACAGCGCAGAGGACTCACTCCATACAAATTGAAGGAGACCTTCTTTTGGCCGTCGTCGCCTATGTCGTTCAAGGGCGGGTTCTCCGCCGTGCACATCGCCGCCGCCCACGCCAGCGCCGGTGCGTGCGCAGACCGGATGTTGTCCACGCGCCCGTTGCGGAAGCGCCGCAGCGACGCCGACTCGTACGTCGACACCAGGTGCTCGTACATCCTACGGAGAATGATACATGGTTTCCAATACTTCATCTGAGTCAAGCGGAATGATCAAACACCATATGAATAACCCGGAATAATTGAACCTATTGTACTATCACCGGAACGAACACTTCGGGTCAATCAAGCCTACTGGTATTCATTTAGTTTTTTGGCCTGCCCGTCAGCGAAACGCTTGTAACAAGCGGGGTCCGGTTTTCTCTCGCACAGATTGTGACCCGTTTACCGCTACTAACAAACAACAATGTGAGCCAATTTTACATCAGTTCGTGATCAATAACAGTTGGTTGATTGGTCATATCTACCAAGCAGGTTCTTACTTGTAGTAGGCGTACTGCAGGGCGAGCTGGATGTAGACATCGGGGCTGGTGCGGCAGGACTTCATGAATTCGCGTCCATAGCCGCGGTACGTGAACACCTTGAAATCCAAGTCTGCAATTTGTCTGCAACAAAATATGAAAACATCGTTTGAAATGTACTCCAACTACCGATACCGTGTTTCATCTTACTAACTTGTCAGGTACAACATAGTTCAACATACTTAATGAAAAAGACATTGAGGATTTTTACTTCTGGAGAGGAACAGGTTGTAGTCGGGGGTAGTGATTATATTCTCTGTGGTCGGGGGTAGGCTGTTTACTTAGTGGTCAAAGAGTGACTTTCAGGCTACTCAGGGCACGGCCTTGCATTTTTTTTGAGCTAAAATTAAGCTGGAGTCTTCATTAGCTGTAGTCTAGCGCTCTCTCAACCGTATGCTCGTACTGGGATCCTTAGCGCGGCCGCAATAGGTACCAACCAGCCGGATCACTGGTATAGTCACATGTCTATCGCCACTGCGCTGTTGATCGCAGACGTGATGTGCCAGGTCATGGCCCGAGGATGCGGCACTAAACCGTTTCATTGGAATGATTCTAATGACTGCAGCACTCTGTGTGGCGAGATCGATCTCGGGCTACCTCAAACGTTCTGCCAGCCGTAACACAGGAATCCTCACCTGTCTAGAGCCACGGCCGCCTGCTGTATGGCGCGGTTGATCTCGGGCGTGATGTTCCATGTCATGGGCTGAGGGTGCGGCAGCAGCACGGGCGGCGGCGCGGGTCGCGGCGCCACGTCGGCCCGCGCCAGCGCGCGCTCCGCCAGCCGGATCACCGCCCCGCCCTCCGCCGCACTGTGCTCGTAGCACATGCCTACTGTGCCGTCCGAAGATATGATCAGCTGGAAAAGTCGTTTAAGTTGTATATCTTATTCAGAACTGTTTATTTAAAAAACCACTAGAGTTTCTTAATTCAAAAGCCGACATTTTTTTGTCTGTATCGATTTGGAGAAGATCTAACAAGAGTTAATGTAGATTTGATATAAATGGCATCAGTTACAAATCATACAACGTGCCCAGAGCCTCTATTTGCTAACTATCTATTTGAGTGTTCACTTACTTACGTACAGACTCACAAAAGCACGCATAGAGCGTCTTGCAATAAGGTGGAGTACCAGAAGAGTGAGTTATCCCTCAAGCAGGTATTATCTCTCCTGTTTGGTTTTATAGAATCGTCAGTTGGTTGTTTGAATTGATTCTCTCACCTGTACTGTCTTATCAAACCAACGGTTGGCAGAGTGGTGCCTGGTCCCTGCGCCGTGCATAGCGCGAAGCATGGCCGACGTGTCGGGGTCCCCGGTGCGGTCACCGCCGCTCTCGTCAAGGCACACCACGCAAAGAGCCCGCTCTAGAAGCTCCAGGTTGGCGCGGTTCTGCTCGTCTGACGGTGAGAAATAAGGCTGTCAGTTCGAATGCTGTTACAGATTATAGAATAATGATGGCCAAAATGGAAGGGAAGAAAAGGGCTGGATAATACCCTCTAGTGGGTGCCGTGTTTGTGCAGCATGTAACTACACGAGTGTCAATAATACGGAACAGATGTTCATGATTTCACTGAGCACAGGTTTATGCAAAGAGCTCACTGGCGGCAT
This sequence comes from Yponomeuta evonymella, assembly GCA_963969515.1. Classification (NCBI taxonomy): domain Eukaryota; kingdom Metazoa; phylum Arthropoda; class Insecta; order Lepidoptera; family Yponomeutidae; genus Yponomeuta; species Yponomeuta evonymella. The sequence continues at coordinate 509,163 of OZ018350.1, read as the reverse complement.
CCGATGCCTTGCCTTGTGATTAGGCAATAAATAAGATAAACTCACAGACTTGCCTAACTGGCAGGAAAGGATTAAATGCCGTTGCCGCTGCCCTTGTCTAGACCGTATCAGCTCTGCTCGTTTGACGATAGAATATAAGATTGTAAAGTTAGGTATATGCTTCACATGACGGACTGACCATCTAGTATATCTGGCAGGAAGTAATTGTTTGGAGAAAGCTCAATAGAATGGAATGTGTGGAAAGAGCCCAAAATCTTAATTTACTGGATTTGTTACGTATCCTGGGTCTCTCGCTTCCGAGTCTATTGATCTACCCACTGGGCTACCACCGCTTACGTATCCTATAAAACGATGTGTAGATATCACAAATCGTTCAAAAGTGAAAATTAAGAAAGAAGACGAAAAGCCAAGTTGGTGATATTCTTCCTCTTCGAACTCCATCTCCTCCCATAAGAAAGGTAGTAGTTGTATTGAAAAAGTTTTACCCCATATTTCTCCTACAGTGTAGGACCTATACTAACAATCTGTTAACAGCTATCGTCCACAGCAAAAAAACAACTGACAACCGTTACAGTAGATTAACAGATGTATGGCGCAGGGGAAATGGGGTGGTGTTACCCTGAATAAGAAGCTCCCTGTTCCGCGCCCACACGTCCCGGTCGGCGGCGGTGAGCAGGCCGACCCGCGGCGCGGCCGGGGCTCCGCCGGCCTCCACCAGCGTGTGCAGCAGCTGCGCCTGGATCTCGCCCGGCCCCAGGCGGCCGCGGTCGAGCGCCTTCACCGGAATAGGGTAGAACTGCGGGACGAATGGGCTATGGGTATTGTAGGTTACTGGAGAATGCCTAAACAAGTTTAGGTTACCGGAGACGTATGAAAGGGGATACCGCCGTTTAGCCAAAGTATTTTTCGCCAAATTTTACTTCCCAATAAACTTATGGCATCAGTTTCATTTCCCAAATGAAACTTTAGCAAGTTTTCATTTCGCATTTTATTCATTTGGTCAAATTATCATTTCGCATAATTTTACTGCGTCAAGTTTTATTAAGACAAACGTTTATTATGCTAACGTTTTATTTTGGCAAGTGTTATATAGCAAATAATTGTTTGATTAAATTAATATTTCGCATTTTGTTCAAATTTTGGGTTGGTTGTTAGGTCAGTACACATAAGCAAAAATAGGTTCTGAAGTCCTGAAACTTCGGGTGTTAGTTCTTTTTTTTATATAAAAGCGAAAAAAAATATTTCACTAAAAAACTTAGTTTTGAGTCAAACTTAAATAAGGTTGGTGCATGGAAAAGTCATAGGTACCCTACATTATGATATGGCAAAATGGTATGCCATTCAATATTTTGGGAAAGGTACTTTTTGCCAAACGATACTTTTGACTGAATAATGCTTGGTAAAATGAATTTTGACCAAGTATTTATTTGGTAAACAATAACTTGCCATAATAACTTTTGCTAACTGTTTATTTGCTTTAAGTTGTTTTGAGAAATGTTTTTTTGCCAAGTGATAATTTGCGGAAAATAGTTTGGGAAGTAATACTTTGGGAAACGATTTTTGGCAATACATTAGTAAACCGTATGAAAGCGTTCATTAACCACTTGGCGGAAAGGGAAGGGAGAGGAGTCTGATGAGATACTACGCTGGGTAATCTTACGTTAACATCAAACGACTGTTAGCGGCTAGTCAACTGTTTGTGTTCAAGAAACTGGGCGTGTAAGACAACGATTCATGACTTATCTGGCTACCTGCCTCATGTTTGCATGTTACCTACTCTTATTTTCTAGCTGTGCCCGCGACCGACTTCGTTCACCTGGTCTACAGATAAAATGTCCTAAAAATATATTATTATGTGAACTTGGTGTATACTAAAGTTCATCCAAATTCGTTCAGCTGTTCAAGAGTGATTACGTGACAAATATACAACATTTTTTTTTCTAATACTAGCGGGATCTGCCTTTCGGAAGAATTTTGAGGTATCCAACCCCAACCAAATTTTATTATTGCACTGGAATTTTGTGGCGTTGTGGGCTTCGCGACGACATTGTAAGTCTAGCTGCAGATTAAATTATTGTGAAAATTACAGTGTAGGCGGGTAATTTCCCGGGCAGCAAACGACCGGCAATGAAGCAAGTTGTATTTTAACTGCCTTTTAAGTGGGTTCAGCTCAAAGGCGACTTTGTAACAGTCTTACAAAAGCTTCTCTTTACATTAACGACAGCAACTAATTGACGTGGTACGCCGCCAAGCAGCTACACCACCTGAAGTGAAGCTTTTACACACAACGACTTTTCGCACCGCGAATTAACAATACTCTGATACCTACTTTATTAATTTATTTGCTTCTTATCTAAATAGGTCACAGAGTTAGCTTAAAAATATTGTAAAATATCACATACAGAAAGGATTATATACATCGAATTATGTCTTAGGTATGTCACCTACAGCGCCGACGCAGGTCCCAGTGCCGCCCAGCCGATTTATGAGTATAAACCGAAAGACTGGTAAATACATGTGTATCTTGTTTACTGCCAGTAACAGACAAGCGATTTATGTAGATCATCGTGTATGTTACGGGCGGTGTGTAGGTACTGTAACGATACCTCTTTGTGGTAGCTGGCCGGCACAGCCGTCTTGTTAGGTTTTGAATTGATGGGAAATAAGATAAGAATATTCTTTATTGTACCAGGAAAAACACAAACGTGAAAAATTAACAAAAATGCAGTACAATTGGCGGCCTTACTGCTTATAGCAATAACAATTAACATTTTGTTTGAGGTGTCAGTCGGTTGTTGAAAATACGAAATTAATAAACCGTTTCATTTAGTTCACATTTATAAATCATTTAGTTTAGCGTCACAGTACGTATTGTGCTTACGTCCATTATTATCTCACTGGCGTACTCTCTCTTTTTCTTAATCTCCCTGAGAAAAGGCATCTGCCCAATATGCTATTGGCAAAGTGACGACGTTAGTTGCAAAATATTATGTCGCAATGAAGTCGCGCTCCTTTCTCTCTGAAGATCTCGTAAAATCCAAGACTTGCCGTTCCAAAGTCGGCAACTGTAAAGACTACTTCCTTCGAATCCATCCCTGGTTGTCTACTCTCAGTACCACGCTGAGGGTCCCCAGTGGCCCATCGTTCGACGTGACTAAGTTAAGTTATCGCAGACGCGACTAAGTAACGCAGTTAGGGAGTTTGATGGCACATTGAATTAGTTGGGCTCTAACGACCACTGCCATAGGGTTGCCCGGATAAAGAGGCGCTTAATTCGTAGAATACTATAGTTTAACTTTGCTAAGTAGCGCTAAGTAAAACTTTACTTTTGCCTTGGGAACTTCTTTAGAAGTTTAGAGCTTTTAAACTGGAACTTTCCTCTTTATTCTGTTCTGGTTTTGTGGAACATAAATTTATCCACGGAGAACCTTCGCTGCATAACAGTGGACTATTTGTGTTACCCAAACAAGGGGGGCTCAAAAAGTATTTTCAAATGAACTAGTGATTTTCTTAATGTTGCCATGCGAGGGCCAACAAAATTGTCGGTGACACTTCGTCTGATTGGAATCTATTGTGTCTGCCTCCTGACTCCTTGACATTATGTGCCTAATCGAAGATGTGCTTGATGAGGTCAGTCACGCACTTTAAGGTCCTACTCGTACCTGAAACCTTCCGTTTCCGTTTGCGGAAGCTATATTATTCCCAGAAGAGTGGGATAGTCTCTGAACCAGATTCGCTAGTGTTTTTGTGATCTTTAAAAGCCCTCAACTCACGTGATTCCTGCAAGCCACGACCACCAGCTCCTCAGTCGAGTCCTGCGGCTCGTCCCGGTAGAATGTGGGCACACGCAGGCTGTCCTTGCCCACTCCGGGCACGCGGCACACGCCTAAAAGACGGTAGAACTGCTCCATGCATAACGGCTGACCCTTTTCGCGGCTCGTGGCGCGCTCCAGAGGAAGCTCGCCCCTAGAAAGGTGGAATTTGTTGCTAATATTGTAAATTGCATCCAGCTGATTTTTCCGACTTTTTGAGACTATAAAATATACACCTAAAATAGATTTGGTTTAACGTTGTCTCAAAAAGCAAAGTCACTGTGACGGAAAGTCGGGTGTATTTCCGTTGCATTCGTGACACCCTAGTCAAAGTACCTTTTTTAATTTGCAGTACCTATGCCGTATCTATAGCTGTACCTTATAACGATCAGGGAGAAGTTGATAATTTATAAGGAAAACAAGGCTTAATTGGCTCCGGATCTGTTGACTTCAGCTAAGAGAATCCAACATCAGGTAAAAAACGGGTCAAATTCAATGGGAGCCTGCTGTTTCTCTGACATACATACATACAAATACATTAACTCACGCCTGTATCCCAGAGGGGTAAACGGCAAAACCGGCGTGCGTGCTACATGCACGACTAATGAATGTTGAGGAAGCGAAAGTGATCTGTCAGGATCGTAGTAAGTGGCAGTCCCTGGTCTCTGCCTACCCCTCTGGGATTTCACTGACAATTTTGAGTTTACACTGCCTCTCTTGAAATGTCGTAGTGTAAAAAGTGTGTCTATGAAATAGAATAGGTACCTGACCAGGCGCCACATTTTCATTTTATATGGCAGCATTTAGTAGGTATAGTAATACCAATTTGAATTAGCCGCTTTATTTGTTATCAGGCTTAGTAATTTTTTTTTAATATAATTATAATGTGAACTTTTTGACCAAGGTTACTCCGTTGGTAAAACAAGATATTCAATTGAGAAAAGGGTAACCGTAAGTAACCTTTCATTATTTAAATTACATTATATCTTTAAATCAAATAAACAAAAGCACTCAGAAATGTTTATTATTAGTAATCGTTTATCAATCATCATATTCAGAATCTAAATATTCAACGGACTCGTAAGCAATTTCTTCATATTCACGATCAGATGGTTGAATTCCTGATGTATCAGACTCATTGTCAGTTGTCAGGCTGGATAAGTCATATTCACTTTCAATGCCACCAACATTTTATAATCTCTTTTTCAATTTCTGTTTCAATAAACCAGAAAGTGGCCAATCTTCGTTACACAAACTGCATGGCTGCAATCAGTCGTGTTGACAACTGATTTCGTATTGTTATTTATAGGAATCAAGCTCTTCTATCAAGTTCTATCCGACGAAACTCGGCCGGCATATATGACCCTCAAGGAGAGGGGAGGGTCAGTGTAGATGACGGTCCGGAAGTGTTAGAACCAAGGTGTCCGCCAACCATTGATGAGGTTGAGCAGGCAACCGCTTATGAAATTGCTTGCAGTGTCCCAGACGCAGAGCCAAACGATGACCGACTGACCATAGAAGAGTTCTATAACACACTACAAGTACACAGAAATGTGATAGCAAGTCACTCAGTCTACGCCGTCAACATGGAAAGGTTAGCAGCTTTGCTAAATCACCCAAGTTATTAGTGTATTTATTGCTTTTATTTTAAGAACAAAATATATTGCAAAGGAATTTATCATTGTAAATAGAACTAAGATAAGAAATTAAACAGGAAAATGCTTAACTCTAACATTTTCAAAGTCATTTACATTAAAAAGTACTTGAACAGAACACAAGGGAATTGATACATAGTTGAATTACGTAATTATTATATATCAATAGAATATCAGAATACAAACACGAAAAGCGTAAACTATTAACAGTAGGAACTAGATACCAAAATTTTACCTGACTACTCAAGCAAGACTGACTTGTACCACCTCTTAAATGTCACTTTAAAATTAATATTTTAACTAATAATGACTAATATTTTAAGTTGAAAACTCTGTTAATTAAGTAAAACGTGTTTTGAAAAGAATAAATGTGGAGTTTCTTTGTTAGCTTCTTCTCCACATAATCCATTAATTGTGAAACTAACAACTTTGACGTTCATTAAGTAAACATTCTGTTTTTACAATGAATAAAAATATTTGAATTGAATTGAATTGAATTGAATACTTTATTAAATTGCGTACCTACCACTTTTTCTTAGCGCCTATGAATGTTTCGGCATTTAGTAACTCACAAGTGAGCGGTGGTAGCGTAGTGTGATCGGTGGTAGCCTAGTTGATAGAACATTGGACTCTGAAGCGAGAGACCCAGGTTCTATTCCCAGTGCGGGCAATGTACCTATGACTTTGTTTTGTAAGTTATGTACATTTGTGAAGTTATAGTAGCAATACCACTCGCTAACGGTAAAGGAAACCTGAGTGTCTGAGGTGTTCACATACCTCAGCGCTTGGAATCGCCAATCCGTGCACGCGTGGTGATTAAGCCCATACTCTCTCCATGAGAGAAGGCCTGTGCTGTACGTCCCACTGGACGTATATAGGCTGCTTATGTAACTCACAAAACAGACCACCCTTCAACAATTATCAGATCGTTTGACAGAAATCGACATTCATAAATAACGTTTAATGTTATTGTTGCCAGTGATTTTCCGCAATATGGCGAGGTTTTCTGTTTTAATGGTCACGCTTTACCTTTTTCCGAAAAATCTCCTCTCTTTTCTCTTTTGGTCTGCAGGTTTTACGGTTTCATGATTTTAATGGTTTCAGCTTTTTATTCAGGGCGCTGATACACGGGCGGCATGTGTGCCACCTGCAACCGTCGACACTCGTCGACGCGCTGACGCGGATATCTGACGCTGACATGTCGGCGACTGCCGTCGGCGCGTCGACGGCTCCAGTTGGCACACGTGCCGCCCGTGTATAAGCGCCCTTGCTCATCCCGAGCTGTCTTAGTTACCTGTCAAGCATCTCCTTGTAGTCCAACAAATCATCGACGAACAGGGCCGCCAGATCAGCCACCTCCTCCATCTTGGCGAAGTGGCGCCGTGGAAACACCATGCCGGGATTGCTGTTGATGGGCAGCGGAAGCCGCACCTTCAGGTACATGTCGTCGAGCCACCAGTCAGTCACCTGCCAAGTAGGAGTTGTTAGAGCTTGGGGCAGCGAGGTTAATAGGAGCTTCGCTCTTTACTGACCTGATGATTCTGCTGCTTTGGGGGTTATTTTAACACAGATAACCTAATAGATTTTTGGCCTCATTTGTTTGAATAATTGTTTGTACTGTTGAGAATTAAACCGCTGCGTTATAAATAAAGGTTTTATTATGTAGCGTTTAATAGGTACTTGAGCATTGATTTTTGAAAATCGTTAGTACTCAGAAATAATGTTTATCTGATTCTGTAGGGCTATAAAAGAATATGGTCTTCTGGTTAAGTTTCGCGTTCAGTCGGGTCGGCCTTAACATCTGTCGGGTGACGGCTGGTGATGCGCTGGTCATCTCCGTCAGCCAGAAGTTCTGGCGGTAGAAACTGATTACGTCCTCGTCCCTACTAGCGTCATCTTGATCCGGGGGGTAAAGGAAGTAGTTTTTCTTCGTTGTAGCTCTCGGAAACTTTGCCTTGAGCAAATACCTCCGCACGGAATCGGTTCTGCCCTTCTTAGATTTGCTAATCGAAGGCTGCGTGATGGGTGTCTTTATGACTTCGACGAAGTCTTGCACTATTCGTGAGTCTGCTGGTTTTCTAAGCGTGTAAGCATATTTTTCTGGTTGAACGTGCCAGTCGTTCCGCGATTGTTTCCATGTAACGATGGCTTTTTGACGCTTATTCAAGTTTTCTTTAAAGACCTCACTGCTTGTCTTAACCAAAGGTTTTGATCTTACCCGCGGCTTATAAGTTCGGGGTGTTACATAGTCCGGATCAAATGGCCGGTTAGGCTTAGGTACTGGCTTGACAACTGGAGGGTTGTAAAAGTTGAGTCTATTTTTCACGCGGAAGTTTGGTACGTAATCGCTCCGTCCGTCAGTGAATTGTCGTCGGGAGAACCAAAGATGCCCGTCTTGCGCGATTTTTTCGTTGTGTGTGTTCGCCAACTGCTGCAGGTTATTATTGATAATCTTTTTTTGTAATTTCACTTGATCTGTATTCGTTTTTATTGGAAACAAATTGGTCTTGTTTAAAAATGGTAATACTTGAAAAGGCCCGTGAGGTTTAATTTCAGTATCTCGGGGCTTCGTCATGTCTGTTTTAATTAATTTAATAGGGCCTTTGTAATCTTTTGGTCTTGGGTTTTTACTTCTCCTAGTTTTCAAGTCTCCATTTGGCTTAGCAGTAAATTCAACTGCTTTGGTATAGAGCTTCGGTGGTTTCATAGTAGACGGTTTTTTCTTGGAACGGTACAAAACCGCTTTCACTGGAACCTTTATTTCTAATACTGGTAATTTTGTCCGAAGTCTTAAGTTTCTTTCTAGTGGTCTTAGATGTGTAGGTAAAGCGATTTTTTTCTTATTCAATTCCAGTTTTCCTGGCAATAATAGAGTTTTCTTATCTTTATTCGAGTCCTTACTTGTATTGACTGGTTTTATATACTCTGTTCTGCGAGTTTGTGTGTAATTTTTTGCTATGCTTCCAACAACTTGAGTTTTATTTGTTTTCTTACGACAATCACCGATCAGACTCTTTAACTCGGCCAGAGTTTTCGACATGTATTCAGTAGCATTTTTTAATACCTTGCAGGAATCCTTTTCCAGTTTCTGTGCTTTCTTTATTATCTTCTTGTTGGCTTCTTGTACAAACAAGCCGAAAGGCATTGGCGTGTTAATTGCAATATCTTCTTCTGTGTCATCAGTGTACTTGTTGTATATTATCCTCTTTACGGGTATTTTTTTTGTACCTCTTGGCCACACTGTGCCGTATGGCTGCGCTGATGGAATTTTAAGTTTTTCTTGTTTACTCGTACTTGTCTCTCCTATTGTGTTATGCCAAGTAGTTTCTGACATTTTTTTTATGTCATTTTTCTGATTTACTTCTGATGTTTGGGTAAGATTTTGGGGTTTACTAGTATCTTCAGTAGTGTTATCATAATGTGAAAATTCTTTGTCTTCTTTTAAATGATTTGCATTTAAACGGGTGTCCTCAAATTTTTCTGTACTAAATATGAACTTTATGCTTGCATTAGTTGCACTTAAGATTATATCGGACATATTTTTAAGAGATTCATTCAAACTGGTTGCTACTAACTGGTGTAAGTCATTGTTTGATTGGATTGTAGTAGTTTCTTCCGATATTTTACTGCCCATTGGCGTTGTAGATTCAGTGTTTATCAGTTGTGTTGTAGTTAATGTATCTTTTGTTTCGTATGTTGTAGCTGTCTTCGCAATTTTCGTTAAAAGTTTTTTCGTCACATCTTTTTGTATTGCTTCAGGTGAGTTATAAATAATTGTGACATTGTAATCCTCTCCGTCGACATCTTTAGATGAATTTTCCAAAGCTTGAGCATCGATGCTGATTTGTTGATTTTCTTCGTCTGATTGAAGCGGATTTGTAAAATATATTTCATCGGAGAATACTACAGAGCTAGTAAACTCGGAAGTTGGTGTTTTAATCTGTGATTCGGTAATTTTTTGAAGAGCTGACATTACTACGTTATTTGTTTGCATGGAATATAGTTTTCCATCTTCATTCCTAGTTACTTTTGATATTATTACTGGAATTTCAGTAACACTCGGTTTTTCGATAGAAACAACGCTTGTTTGTATTTTTTCTGTCGCATTGTCAACTATATCGACATTATCAGAAATATTTTTCGGGACATTTCTTTGAAGTGGACTCAATATTATAGTTTTCATTTCCAAGGGAGTAACTGACATTTCGAGTTGCGTCCTCAATTCGTCAACTGGTTTGATTGTTGTGTATTGACTTTTAAAGATACTCTTGGTTTGTATTTTATTTCGTTTGTCGTTTGGTTTTATATTGATTCTTGAACTATTATTCGGTAACAAATTACGTGGACTTCTATTTTCAATGATATCGAGAGTGTAATTTGAATGTATTGTACTTTTCAAAAATTCAATGAAGTCAATTGTTACGTCATCAGTAGTAAGTTTTCTGCTGAAAACTACATTGTGATTAAACGTTTTAATATCATATCTTTCTGTCGTCACTATTAAAGGGTTACTTGTATCTTCATACTTAGTTTCCAAAAAAGTATTTTCCTTAAAAATCGTATTTCTTATAAAATGTGGTGTCGTTCCGTTAAAATAATTTGTAAAATTCAATGTAACTCCAGACATTTTTTTATTATCTGTGTCTATTTTTTGGTTAAGAAAGACTCCTGTACCTGATTTTTCATTTATAAAATTGGTCTCCCCGGTTACGTTTTTATGTTCAATCAAATGACGGTCAGGGATTGGTTCCCTTGTTACCCTTACAAATTCAGGTTCTGGTGATTCACTGGCAAGTGCCACTATTGTTAGTATATCACTTACTTTGTTTGGAAGTTCTATTGCAGTTTGACTTGTATCAACTTGTAGCTTTTTAATGTCTTGGAAAATACTGATGTTTTTGGTTTGTTGTGTCATTTGTGAAGTTTTTTGTTCGAGTGCACTATTCCAAGTTTCATTGTCACAGGATGATGCATTGTTTTGTTGGACACTCACCACATACACAACCGATTTATTTTTTGGAGACCGTAAATTTACGCTGAATTCTGTACTTATTTCACTCCGTTGTAAAGTACTTCTTTTCCCGACGTCTGATGTCCGTTGGGCATCCATGTCACCTTTTTTATCTGAATCTCTATCTGTTACTGTAGCAGCTTTTAGTGGCAAGATGCCATGAGTGTGGTTTTCACTTGAGTATTTCATAATAGTATAATTTGGAAGTCCTATTTGGTTATCAGGTTTCAAACTAAGGTCGTATTGTTTTTCAACAAACTTTAGGTTCTGGCTCAAGTCATTCTTATTATGTAGGTAATTGATCGATGAAGAATTGACTGCTTCTTTTATTTCAATTTCCCTTTCTCTTGTTGTCCCTTCATAAGCTTTGGTTTCTCTAGGCTGTGGAATGTCTACTCCTGTAGAACTTTTTGCTAGAGGGATACTTTTATAGTAGTTTTTGGTATCTTTAGCTACTTGAAAAAAAGTCTCTATTGCACTGTTATAATTAGTAGGCAAAATACGACCCATAACGCTCACAGTCTGGGCTGGCAAGTCTATCTTTTTATTTATAGTTTCATCTTTATCTATTAAGTCCTGATCTTCCAATTCTGGCTTTATCACGTTTTTCTTATATTCGGCAGTAGATAACATAGAATGTTCAATTACGTTTCCCACTGTAGGTATAACGGTAGTTTCCAGGAACCCATCTTTCGATGTCATATTTGTTTCAATAGTGCTTTTAATATGTGGTGTAGCAGTAGCAGACGGATAAGTGTCATATGGCTGGACATTAAAGTCATTAAAGACTTTCTGTGTAATCTGATCACCACTTTGAAAAGATGTACTATTTATTTGGACCATTTTTGAAATTATACTTTCGTTAGTAATATCTTCATCTTCTTTTGACGTCGGTTCTTCATTAAGCAACATTATATTGATAGCACTGGCACTGATCTCTGAAACTTGAGTCTTTTCAGTTGTGGTTTGTGAGAAATTATTTTTCAATAAATCAATTTCTGTGGGAATGAAAGCGAAGCTAGTTTCAGTTGTTGTAACAGTTGGATTAGTTTCCGTGGTTCTATCAGTCACTCTTGAATTGTATTGTTCATTTTGCGGTTCAATAAAGATTGATGTTGTGCTTGTATCTGTATCTTTCAGTTTGTCACTTAATTTCAGTATTGAGTGTTTTGTATTACCGTCATCTATTTGATCTGATTGTTTACTACTTTTCGTAAAATATTTAGTTTGAATGTTTTTTTTACTTGTCGATCTCAGAAAATATAGTGCATATTTATTTTTCATGGGTTCTTCGTTACTGAATTTGTTGATTTGTATAGCTATGAGTGGAGTGGTATTAAACATTTTGTTACTTAATGGAGGTAACTGAGACCTATTTTCATTCATCTTACGTGAAGTATTTGTACTTTCTTTGACTTCGTCTGACATTGCCATTATATTGTTACCAAAATGAGTGTATTCTGAATTTAATTCTTTTTCTTTGTTTGAAGCTAAATTTTGTGTTGTATTTTTGACAATATATGTATTTACATTATTATCTAGATTTGTGGGTTCCAAAACAGGCGGATTAAATTTCTGATCTACATACCCAGTACCTTCTTCAAAACTGGTTTTGCTAGTATTTTGACTTGTTTTAGGCCATGTTTTCGTTACATTTGCAAGATGCCTTAATTTTCGATTGACATCTGCCTCACTAGTGATCATGGTTACATTGCTGGTTTTGTTGCCAAAAGACAGATCTAATGTTGTGATGTGAAGCGTTTGATTGAGGTATGTCAAACTTGGCTCTTTGTGCAGCTTATCTATCGAAATATTGTTATGTTTTGACTCCGAGTAAATAAAGGATAAGCTATGTTTTTCTTTTTGTTCCATTTTTTTTGTGGTCATTAGTATATCATTTGGTCCTAGTATTTGGCCCACAGTAGTTAATATATTGGTATCAAAATCCATGGTTTCGAGATAACCTTCAACAATATTTGGTGTAACACTTTTTTCTATTATAGTTGTTGTATTGTCTGAATAAATTAAAGTTTTATTAAGATACGTTTCACCGCTTTGCTTAGCAAATTTAGTCATGATTTCAGTAGGTACTTGCCCATGTGTCATTTCAAATGGCGTCCTCTGCTTACCTGCGGCAGTGAAATGTGAGTCTGTTATTTCACTTCTTCTTTCTAGAGATTTCACTAAAATAGGCTCATTTTTGGCGTGAATTTTAAGTTCTTGTCCTATTACTGAGTCTTTCGTAGATAATTCTGTTGTGGTATATGTAAAATCTTTTTTGTGTTTTTCACTCATAGAACCCATTGTAGTATAGTCCATGTCATATGTTTCGTACATCGTGTCCCGCCTATCTCCACCTATCTTAAAGTTTTGACTTTGAGTGTAATTTCCTCTTGTACCTGTATAATTAGTTAATTTTGTTTCCAGCATGTCCATAATCCTATGCTTAGCGATATAATTATTTTCCTGGTCTGTAGAATATTTTGTGATATTATTGTGTTTCTTAATAAGTTTGCCCTTATCAACGAAATCTTTCTGTGATAAAAGCGATATTTTTAATGAGTTGGTAGGGTCTGTTATGCCAATAGATTTACTGTTTATTAGTTCTGTAATAGGTGTTTTTCCAGAAATCTCATGAAACGATTTGATTACGCGATTAAACGATTTGAACTTTGATTCTTTTGCGTGTTGTTGAATTTGTTCCGCATAGACTGTATATCTTTCCGTAGCATTTTTCCTTTCGTTACGAAATAAAAAATTTGTATCTTCCTGTGTCGTTTGGTCAGTTTTTTGCACTGAACTTGTGCTTCTAATAGCGCTCATAGTTGTGACATTGTGGTCAAACGGTGTTTTGGGTTTCAGGGGTTCTTCTTTGGGTATTAAAATGCTCCTTTTCGTGTTGTCATCCAAAGTATTTATCGACGGGCTTATAATTTTTTTTAAATTCCCGTCTTTTGATTTTACAGCAATTAAGCTAGGATTTACATCATCATCATCATAATTATATGTTCCTTTGACAACTGAATTAAAACTGGGTATAGTATATGCACTATGTGGCATCATTTCAGTCGAAAAAACAAATTCTTTCGTCTCTTGTTTGCCATCAGAGGCTTGCATTATTTCTTGATCATAACCGTAATAAGGCGATTTAGTTATTTCTGAATGACTTAAATCCACTTTATTCGAAGAATTTGCTGTCGCATATCTCAATTTTGATTGCTCCGGAATAACTGATGCATTTAGTTGTCTCACGTCGGAGGCAATAATAATCTGATGTAAATTAGGAGAATCTATAGTATCAATTACTTCTGTGGTTGGCTCTATTGTAGTCCCTCCAATATCTCCCGTATAATCAAAGGGCATTGCTGATGTCTGGTAAGTAAATTCGTAGTCTAATTTAGACGTTAGTGTATCAATAGCATCGTTCGATGGCATTGTTGAACTATAATTCGGTGTATTTATTTGCTCAGGTTCCGATATCAAAGTTTTTGTGGTCCAATTAACTTCAATAACTTTTTTGTTTAGATCTTCATAACTTGAGTTTGTTTTCATAGTTGACAAAACTGTTTTATCAGAACCTATGTTTGGTATTTCATTATCAATATAGCTATTATTGTCAAATTCAGCTGATGATAACTTTTGTTTATTTAACGATACTAAGTTATCTTCTTCGCGGACAGATATTATCATTTGAGAATATCTATTCGTTTGGTCTGATAATCTTTTCCGATGTGGAATTAAATTATTATTGTTATTTATCATTTCATTAATACTGTTTGATTGTATGCCATCTGACGGCAGTTTTTCCATTAACTTTTCAGTTACGTTATTTTGTTGAGTAGTTAACAACTCAGACTCGTTCGCTAACTGCTCCCTATTATTTTTCGTTGTAATTTTATTTTCAGTAAAATTACAATCTTCACTTCCTGATGTGGTTAACATATTTTCTAAAGTAATTTCGGTATTCCTTGTAGTTACTGGGTTTTCAATATCATTGTCCGATTCAATTATAGCTTCATGACTAAGTTCAATGTTTTTCTTTGTAGATGAATGGATTGTTGCTATCACTTCATCATTTATTAACATTCCTTTTGTACTGGTTTGTGATAGTAAAGGCAAATAGCTTGATAGTAAGGGCGAGCGTAATTCAACTTCGTTGGCTTGTGAATCATGGTTTTCGTTGCTGTTTCGCTTAAATTTTCCGTTTGTCTTTATTTCAGTATCCTGACTGTATGTGCTTGAAATTGGCATATCAGTATTTTTTTTCAAACTATTAATGATATTTGTCACTGATTTTACCTGGGCACTTTGATTGCTATCCGTGCTTGCATTGTGCGACGTAAAATTTAGGCTTTGACTCCAACTCACAGAGTTAATTTTGTTGTCCGAAGCATTGGTTTCATTTTTAACCGTAATCTCTCCAATAAATGGTGGTGAGCTGGTATATGTTACATTTTTCAGCACTTTTTGCATCAATAAACTTGTAGGCGAAGTTGGTCGCAGTGAACTAGTGTCAACAACATTTAAAGTTAATGTAACAGCGTCGTTGTGTTTCTCTATAGCCCGATAAAATGGAATATTCGTTGTAAAATAAAGCTTATTGGAAAAATCTGATCCTTGAGAAAAGTTGGAAATACTTAATTTATTTTGTACATTTAATTTTGACTTGTCAATTTTTTTAATTTGTTTTTCAGTGTAATTGATTCTTGATGTCTTGTACGCATTTAATAGAGTTTGTATCCTTGTTAAAGTGTCTCTATAACTTTCATCTGAATTCACACGTGTAGTCTGAGTTTTGTTGACATCTGATAGACCTTCATGTTGCCTCATTAGTTTTTTTAGACAAATTTTTGGTATTGTTCCGTTTTTACAGCAAGCAGTGCTGTAATCTTGATCCTTGTTATTCGTGATTACTTCTACGTAAATTTTCATTGTGTCGTTCCCTGGTATAAACTTTGAAACCTTTGTTACGTTTTTTTCGTGGCTTTCGGCCAAATACATATAAATCGACTGTAAAGCACAGTCAGCAGTTATAGTATCTTGATTATTTTTTGGCTTATTGTCAGTATTTGTTTCAATTATATCTATATCAATGACAGTATTTGTTGAAAGAGCCGTATTAATCTTTTGTTCCAAATCAGGTCCATCGTTTTCCGTGTCTAAGGTGATGATGAATACTGTACTGTGCTGTGGTTTTTTTATAAGGTTAGGGACTACTCTAGAGTACAAATTGTATTTCCTGAAATTATACTTGTGTTTTTCTCTGGTTTTAACTGTTGCATCGTACACAACCTTCATCAAGTGTGCATGTTCTTTTGCTTTCTGTTTTTGCCTTTCTTTTTTATCAACTTCCGCTTGAATGCTTTGTCCGCAACTTGTGTTATGAAACACATATTTGTCATCTTCAAATATGTTGTTAAAGTATAGGAGTTTATTTGTGATTTCTTGCCTAAGGTTTACGCAGGTTTTGTTGTAGAACTTCTTGTAAATTTCTAAGTCCTTTTCACTTGTGAAATCGATCGTTTTCAGGTTGTTAGCTTCAGCCACTAATGAATCTTCTTTGGCTTTGAGCGTTTCACTCATGCAGATGCAGATGCTCTGCAGCAGTCTCAGCGTCGCGTAGTACAGATGCTTGTCGCTGGTCGCCTCGTCTACTGAACTTAGGATTTTAGTCAGCAGCACGCTGTCACTCACAGAATAAGGGTGCACACTTTTTTTAATCTCCACTAGAGCGTTGTGCTCCACTGCCACGAACAGTGTGTATACTAGCAAATAAACTGTCTTAGTTATCATTTTGTGTGAATTAGCGTTAGATTTTCGGTCACATGTTGGCCCGCTTGGTTCGGTGCGGCGCAACGCACTGTGGCGAGCAACAATACCGGTTCACATAACACTATTGTTTCGTATTATGATTACAATGAAAACATACTGAATCCTGCGGCTGCTGATAAGGAACTCGCCTTCCGCGGGCAGTTAGTGGTAGAGTAACTGAATTGAATGAAGGATAATATCGTGTTGAAGGCTATTTCTCATCTCTTGATTTCTTAGCTTTTAGCTTGATCATGTTTAACATGTCTTAAAATAGGTTTCGGTCTTACACCATAGCCTCGCTACGTTAGGACGTTTCTCTTTCTTTCGCCCTTTTATTTTTAATAAGTTTAATGTTGAAGAACTTTCATCATGTCAGTGCAAAGGCCCGAAATCATATTAATATGGAATGAACAATGATGATGTCGTTTTTTTTTCCGAAATTATATTGGATATGTTATCTTCCTTTCACATTGTGATTCACACGATACATAAAATAAATAAATGAGATTAGATATTTGACGAACCTGTTTGAAAATATTGTGTTATTCGTTTCACTACATACCTAATGTTAGCGCTTCACTTGGCTCCTATTCTGACGACAAACTCATTAGCGGGTACGTAGTTTACGTACCCAGTTGTCTCTTTCCTCGCGGCGCGCCTCCAGCAACGCCTGCAGGCGCGGGCCGGGCCCATCGGCCGCCGCGAAGGCGCGCACGAGCGCGCGGGTGCGCTCCATGTGCTGCTGGCTCGCCACCACGCCGGCGTTCTCCAGGTAGGACTCCATTGTAGCTTCCAAGGATGGTAGCGGCAGTTTCGGCAGCTCGACATACTGGGAGGAAAATGTTGAGAAAACATTGACGTATTAGAGCAGGGGTCGGCAACCTTATGCTATAGCCGGGCCACATATGTTGCCAGATTATCAGTGCGGGCCGCACTTATATTTATATGTTCGGGCATGTATTTTTAATATTTGAAATAAAACGCATATATATATATATATTCATACAATTATGTCTTTTTTAATTGAAATACTATACTAACATAAAAGTAAGTACTAGTGAGATTTTTGAGGCTGCATTTGACTTGCAAGTTTTTTAACGTCTTCTTTCATTTTAGTAGTAGACACGCGCAGTATCGCGTCTAAATGTTCATCCGTTAACCGCGAACAATTCTTATTTTTGCGGTAGTTGAGAATTGAAAAAGTCTGCTCACACAAATATGTACTACCAAACATAGTTATTATCTGCTGAGCAAACTTTTTCAATTCTTTGAAGTTTTCAGAACTCAAACCTCCGTAGAACTGTATCAAGTCAGTGCTTTCCTTAAATGCCGTTTTAAGTGTGCTATTACTTTGCAAATCTACTATGTTCATTTGCAAATTGCTTGGTACCTCACTAATATCAATTGCAAAAGGGTTTTGGAATATTTCCATGTTAAGGGAGCTCTTTTTAAAGACGGTGAATCGATTTACAAACTCAGTTTGTAGTTGTGTTAACACGTTTCTCATTGTAATATTTTGCCACACAAAATTATCTCCAGCTTCTTCCACGGCTTTCTTGCAATTAGGAAAATGGTCAAGCTTTTTTTCATCAATATGCTTGATAAACAGTTTCAGTTTCATTTCAAATGACTTTACATCTGTATACATATCGCAAATCAATTTATTTTTTCCCTGCAAGCGTTTGTTGAGCTGATTCAGTTCCTTAGTCAAATCAGTCAAAAAACCAAGATCGATAATCCACTGTTTGTTAGTAAGCTCTTCTACTGGCTTTCCTTTCATCTCCATGAAGTTGCCAATTTCTTTCCTCAAATCAAAAACCGTTCCAAAACGGCACCTCGACTGAGCCACCTCACTTCACAGTAGTAAACCACGTCACCATGTTCAGCTTCCAGATCTTCCAAAAACTTTTGGAACTGACGGTGTGTGAGCCCATTTCTTCTTATAAAATTAACAGTGGATGTTACAGTATCCATTATTTCTTTCCAGGATATAACTTTGGAGCACAATGCCTCTTGATGGACAATACAGTGAAAAATCAATGGCACAGTAGATCCAGAATCTTTCACTTTGCTGATGATTCTCCCAACAACACCTTTGTTTTGACCGCTCATGTTCTTGCCTCCATCGGTAGTGACACTTGTTAACTTTTCCCAGCTTAATTGCAATGAATCCAGAGCTTGTTCCACATGGTGAAATAAATCTTCTCCCGTAGTTGTACCTTTCAAACTGCACATTTTCACAAGCTCTTCGTAAACAGTAAAGTTTTCGTCAATGCCGCGTACAAATATGAGTAGCTGTGCTGTATCCGACACGTCCGTACTTTCATCCATCGCTTTATTTTCCGTATTTCTCCTTCAAGACAGTCAAATTTAGCTTTGTGCTCAGTGTCGTAATGTCGCTTCAGGTTATATTCCTTTACTACAGAAATACTCTTTTGACAAATCAAGCATAACGGTTTTCCTTTCAACTCGATAAAAAAGTATAATTCTGTCCATAATTCGTTAAAAACTCTTTTTTCTTCTTCTATCTTCCTTTTTCTTGAAGCCATGTTTATATAATTATTCTGTAACAATAATGAAAAAAATTAAATTCGTTGTAAAATTATGTTCCAGTTAGCACCTACAAATTCAACTCCACATTCAAATAATAATTAAAACATGACACACTCGTAACTAACTTCATGTCATGTAACTACTATCCCCGTACTTATAACATTTACCCATCAATCTGAAGGTTCACATTAACAAGCAGTAAATAAAATAAAACAAAATGCTCGCGAGTGCATACAACTTACCTCATACGTCGTGCGTGAGAAGCTATCAGCGAAGGGAAGAAAGGTGAAACGAAACGCGTAGCTAGCAACCAGATGAGACGTGAGTTTCCGGCGAATTTCCACAACCGAATGTGGCGAGAGCTGCGCGCGGCTGTGATTTTAACTAAAACCGGTCGCTTTGAATTTTTTCGCCACCGCACACCTGCGTCTAATCAAAGACTGCTATTGCCTATTGTCTCAAAGGAGCCGCCCGCCGCCGCACGTGCGGCGGATAAACGCAAAAGAAATTGCCAAGAATTGAATAAGTACAGCAAATATTTATTTTCGGTAGAAACAATACATAACATCACAGTCTTGATAAACAGTTCTTAAGAAATGAAATAGAGGTACATTTTTATCACCCCGCGTGGGAGCGAGCTTTCAAGAATACTCTCATGGCCCAGCAGCATGGCCGTATAAATTCTAGTGAATTTATATGGCCTTTTGCTTCGGTATTTTTTTCTTACGGACCTCAGGCTTGCGGGCCGCACCGAGATAGTCTACGGGCCGCATGCGACCCGCGGGCCGCCGGTTGCCGACCCCTGTATTAGAGCAATATGAACTGGACTGCCATCAGTGACGAGAGGGCACTTAACAGAGCGGTGTAGAAAATACTTTTGCTCGACAAAGTTCTTCGGGATTGCACTGGGATCGATTCCCACTGGGGGCCGCCGTAAATTTGTACAAATGGCCTCAGTCTGGGTGTATTTTCATGTTTGTATTGTGGTTTTCAGGTTAAGTGATTTGATTGTGTGGAAGTTATTATTATTATTAAACACGGAAAAGAATAAAATAGAAACGGAACGGAATCTTTGGACATATAGATATTTAGTAGACGACCTGCGCAGGCTCTTGGCAGAGAATTGGAGGGAGGTAGCGCAAGACCGGGAAAGATGGCGACTTTTGGTTACGGAAGTCAAAATCTATTTCGGGTGACTGAACCAACGGAAATGAAATAAATATAAACGTTACCTAGGTATGTGATAAATGTTGGTCAGTGAAGGCATCATAATTATATTGTTGTTACTTGCATTTGAATTAAAGAAGCAAGTCACTTCAAGTGAAGCCAAAGTTTTGTTTCAAATACCACGCACACGCTAGGTGTCATAGCAATGTGGTATTATGATATGTAAGTAATGGACAACGTTTGAGTATATTCCACGCAATTTCAACATTTTAACCGGAAACGTGAGAATCTAAATATGCCAAGGGGTTTTTAAACAACCTCTATTTTTGCAACTGCAAAATTAACGCTCTTGTTATGTCTGGGCCACATTAAAGAAACCGCTTAACGGCCATAAACGCGTTAATTAAGGCGGAAAATTTGCGCGTCAAAAAACGCGGTAATTTGGTTGACTACACTGGTGTTCAATGTTCAATGGCAAAGATTATGGCGTTAAATTTTATAAAATCCTAATCTGTGACTTTTGTGAATTCAACAAGAACGTCATATGAAATCCATAGTGCTGAACAAACTTTTAGACGTACCTAAATCCATTAAAATAAACAAAACTAATTTTGGACCGACGTACCTCACAAAACAAAAACAACAAACAACATCCTAACTTCACACCACAGATAAAAAACAAAATCATGTCAACTCTACACGTTCTCGAATGACAGATGACAAACCCCAGTCACATCAACGCAGCAAGAAACGCGATAATCCCTTTTTTGTGTCGAAAGAGAACGCCCGCCATCCTAGCTATCGCCAAACGTTTAACGTCATGGACAACGGCGTTTGTAAAATTACGGCGTTAAGCCGGCCACACTAACGTTCAACGCCTAACAACGCGATAATTAATGTAGCCAAGGCATTATAACGTTATCAACAAGTATTATTTTATCATGCTTTCTGACATGTCCAGTAAAGGAAGAGTACGGCTGCTTGCTTAGAACAATTATTATTGTTATCAAAATCCTTTATTGCAATTAAACAAACAGTTTTGCACATAGGCGAGCTTAATGCTACTTAGCATTGTCTACCAGCTAACCAAGTTATGAAGAAAACATTAACAGGTATTGCAACTTACTCGTAAATTAATATTTAATATACTTACTGATTACTTATTTAGACCTAGATATATAAAATATAATAGAGGGGAAATATTATACAAATACAACATAATAATAAATAAATACTTGATACAATACATAAACCTACAGATGTAGGAAAGATATTGTGATATACTTATAATAAATTAAGACAAATGCTGGAGATTTAGGTAGTGACGGTAAACTTTTGTTTTGAATATTTCAAGCGATGGGGAATGTCGGATGTCTAGAGGCAAGCTATTCCAAAGGCGAATTGCTGTCACAGTGAAAGAGCCTGAATAACCAGCCGTATTATTCTCGGGGCTACGGAGATGCAATGCTCGGGAAGGTCGCAGAAGGCGACCCTCACTGCGGAGGAAATCGAAACGTCCTCTGAGATAAGAGGGGGAGCAGGGGTTGTTAAGAATACCATACAGAGTGGCGAGAATGTGAACATTTCTGCGGTAACGGATGAACAGATCATCATCATCTGCCATTTGACTCCCACTGCAGGACATAGGCCTCCTTCGTGGTTTTCATAGCCATGAGGGGTTTTGCCATAATCGCCACGCTTAGCAGGCGGGTTGGCCATCGCACTATGCGGTTGGAATCTCAGGAAGACGCTGCTGCCCGTCTCCTGGTAATTGATTTCCTTAGTCGCCTTCTACGACATCCACGGAAGGAAATGGAGTGACGCTATTCTTAATCCGGCGCCACACGGAGGAACAGATACACATTTTTATTTGTGTTTCTTTTCTTGTGTGCAATAAATAATATTCTTATCTTATATTACACATTTAAGGAAACATAAATTATAGAGTATTTAGCTAGATTTACTCCAATTTAACTCAACCTATCTTCAGACTGGTAGGTAAGTACTTGCACCTCTCTGTTAGATTATGACGTTGAAGAAAACAATTAAAAGCCATTGTTATGGTGGCCCGATCGGGTCCTTTAGAATTTTACAGATTACAGCTGTTTGTACTTCTGTGGGCAAGTCAAAGTATGGTCTTCTCTCTTTTATATGCCCCATCTCTTTTGAGCATGCTTACCTGCAGATCGTCCTCCTCCGCTCCATACCCCTGGCTGAGCCATCGCTTGGGCAGCGCTAGCAGGGACTCGCCCCATGCTGCAACAAACGTCACTCGATCAGTATTTTGTCAACTTTCATTGTACTTTAAACAATCTTCATTCAATGGGCAGAGACGGGGCTTGCGAAAGTGTCAAAATATTCAAGATTTGTACACACATCGTCCATTGTATCGTTAATCACGTAATAATAGCATTACAAGATGCTATTATTTATTAACATAACATAACATAACATAAACTCACGCCTTTATCCCAGAGGGGTAGGCAAAGACAAGGGACTGCCACTTGCCACGGTCCTGACAGATCACTTTCGCTTCCTCAGCATTCATTATTTGTTGCATGCACGCATGCCGGTTTCGGGTACTTTTTATCTTGTCCTTTGCTATTCCGCTTCAAAACCGATTAAATCGGTCCTTGCAATCGAAAGGTCTTTGATTTGGTACCAACATGCACAAAAAACGTTGTTTTGTTTGTTACAGTACAGCAATACCACTCACTCTGCTGAAGCCGTGAGAAAATCTGAGTATCTCCGACTTTTTAGCAGTCGGGTTTTTTGTTTTCAAAATAAGTTTTTTTTATTTGAAGCGTTTTTTTGGTGCGTTTTTTTTTCGTCATATTCCTTTCGTTTGCACGTCTTTTGTCAAAATTGATCCAGCCGTTTGGGAACAAGGAACATACATACATACGCGCGAAAAAATAACCATTCTTTGCTTTTGCAGTAGTTAAAATCTCTAAGTCAGTCAGTTAGTTACGGTAAAACAGGAACGTATACGTACGTTAGAGATCTCATATTTGGAGGAACTAAATATTCCTTGATTGAATACTTACTAGAGGTGCACTGCAGAAACAATTTTGAAATTCCACTCCTAATCAGGTGAAATGGGGCGGTGATGTTTGTATAAAGAAATCAACATTTAAGCGTAAGAGGTGGCGGTCAAAAGCTATTAATGTATAAAAGTAGTGGTTGTGCTCTCGTGAAAACGCGTCGTATAGCTTCACGCAGCATTGGCTTTCAATGACGCGCGACTTCCGGTTCCGGTGGCCTGCGGCTTCCGGCGCTGTAATCGCTTCCGGTTCATCCGGTCCGGAGAGAGGGGACAAATTACAGCTTTCTAGTACCAGCGGCCTTTGCGCTAGGCCGCGGACGGACAGACAGACAGACAGACAAACGGACATGGCGAAACTATAAGGGTTCTCAAGGAAAAACAAGTCACCTAAATGAAACATAGGAATTGCAGTTGTGTATTTTATTATTTTGGGAAAAATAACGAAAAATATTTGAAATCTTTGTAAATATATTTCTTGCTAGCTACCGTCTCCCCGTTCGTATAAGAAACGTCGTTTCATAAATTACCATAAAGCTTTCATCATTATCCGACTCCTGGGACATCAGTGACGCTTCTTCTAAACGAAAATCTCCTTTCTTTGCTCGTTTCCTGAAGCCCGCCTAACAAGACATTTAAATGCAAGGCGTGATTGTTATTTCTTAGAAAATTATGATCTCGCTTTTCTTTCGTTGTTATACAAGGTGTACCATAAACCTCTTGTCTATCCAAAAATGTACTCATCGATGCAAACAATTTACTATGGGGGAAAACTTTGAAAAACAAATCAGCTGTTCCATAAATTTCAAATTGTTTTATTATAAAAATCTTTTATTCAAAATAGCACAGAAAGTGCGAATGAACTTTACGAGTTAGACTTGGTGAACATTTCAAAATCTTGATCATTTTAGAGAAAAAAAGAACTCAAAACATAGTCTTTTCATTAGTACTAGCTGTGGTATTAGTAATAAATGTGGAGTTTCTTTGTTAGCTTCTTCTCCGCATAATCTATTAATTGTGAAACTAACAGCTTTGGCATTCATTAAATAAACATTTTGTTTTTATAGTAAATAAAATTTTTTACATTGAATTTGACCTAATTTTTAGTGGATCGCGATGCTCATCGGGAATCATAGGTAAGTAATTACATTTTACCTAATAAATAATCGCGGTAAGACCCGTTTTATATATTACTATAGTCTTTTCAAAGTCCTTAATTAACATAGTTTACATAAATATTCTAAAAACTAGAACTCATGCATTGAACTGACTTTAATTCCAGACATCATTTTCATCTAAGTAGTCTTTAATGTTATAGTAGTCCTTTTGGCACAAGGTGACTACCGACAGAAGATGAAAATACAATGTATCTATGAAAATATCTATGAAGATGAAAATACAATGTATCTAGTAATACATAGAGTTGCAAGACTTGGTTTATTTTATGTTTATGTTCTTGATGGCATTATATTTTTCCTACAACGAACCTAACTTATAATTTTTTATTGTCACTGTATACCTGTTTCGCCACTGAGGTATTCACCATAAAGTGAGTCTTACCTACTTACTAGCTTGCTTACCTATTGGCAACAATGTTCGCGAATTCTTATTTCCGAGAGAAACGGAGATTGCGCGCCATAGTACAGTCGTCAACAGCTCGCCCTTTCAATTTTAGTTGCAAAGGCGCCCGTAACACACTTGCATAAAATGCACGCATCTAAAGGTATATGTGATGTCGACTGTACAGACCTGACACGTTCTCGTTTCAAAATTTTTACCACCTTTCCACTTTGTCTCCCCGAGAATTTAGAGGCAGACGGGCCGCGTGCATTTTCTACGAGTACATACCGTGCAGTGTCTGTATGCTTTATTTTCCTGTAGCAGAGTCTGAGAGTTCTCTGGGGACAGAGGCGCGCCGGCTCGTAAACTGTCTCGCCGTGTTGCACGTTTAAACTTATAAAGATACCTACAACTGTCGAGTACCAGGATAAATAAAGCTCAAGTCTCATCTGACTGAAATTTTCATATTTTCTGGTTCGACTACTGAGACCATTTTAAAGGTAACTGCTGGGTCGCTAGGTATCCTTTTAAAACAATGTCAGTAATGGATAGAGTGAGTGCAAGTCTCATAGTTGGGTCGTTGTGCAGATAATGTGATAATCTCGGCACTCAAGTTGGCTCACGATGTTTTCCTTCACAGTTAGCGAGTGTAAACCTGCGTAACTTAAAAAGCAAGGTCACTAAAACAAAGTTAAAAAAACACTGATAAATGGCATCAGCTTTATCTCAACTTTCTTTGTTGACAAAAGCAACTACCCTATTGTTTTTAGCGCGCTTACTATTTTGTTTATCGAGCTATCCATCTCTACTATAGATCAGTGCAGGTGGAATGTCCGTGCTCCGGATCGGATATTGCCTCTTCGTCTTGATAATGTCCGCCGCCCCGCTCTGCGTCATGTAGGTGTGTTTGGTCAGGGGCCAAGCTAATTGAAATACGTGTCTTTCATTAGTCGCTGCGATCGATGTTTAGAATTGATTTAATTTCCCACGTGCAACGTAGGTATTGTTATTAAAGACAAGGTGGATGTCGTGACTTACCAGGCTGTGAAAGAACAGGCCTGTGATAGGAGTATGTGGAATATGCTGGATCGACAAGAGTTTTCAAGTATATTGATGAGGACGTGCAGAGTGTTACGTAACAGCATCCACCCTAGGGTCAGTGTGTCTGAATAATTTTTAGATAAATACCTTGAAAAGATTTTGTAACTATCTGCCAGGCATGATATAAAAAGACTAACGCCAGACCGAAAAGCATAAAACAATATTAGGAAACAAAAACAAATATTTGTTAAAATATCAAAAATGCTAGTTCGCAATGGACGCTTAACCTATGTATTCATCATCAGCCACTCGACGCCCACCGCAGGACACAGGCCTCCTCCGTGGTTTACATAACCGTGAAAGGTTTTTCCATAATCGCCACGCTTGGCAGGCGGGTTGGCGATCGCAGTATGCGGTTGGAATCTCAGGAAGGCGCTGCTGCCCGTCTCCTGGTAATTGATTTCCTTAGTCGCCTTCTACGACATCCACGGAAGGAAATGGAGTGACGCTATTCTTAATCCGGCGTCACACGGAACCTATATATTGCTTAAGTATAAATCGGTGGTGTGAGATTCCGATGTTTTAATTTCGAATTAATTTTCTAATTAGATTCACTGAATTGTGAGACACCCTGTAAACAAAACCAAAACTAAGAAAAAAACAATAAGAAAGTGCAATTTTGGACCTCAAAATCTCCTAAGCCGTTGATTTCCTAAGCAAGGTTCTTTTGAAAACAATGCTCGTTATAATGCAGAGAATACGTGGAATTCGTGAAAAGGCGTCGACAGCTGCTCAACCCTGTGCATTTTTTTTTCGAAATCGCTCGTAACGACATTTGTATTAGATTGGAACACTATATTGTAACGCACCAGAAAATAATTGGTACATTACATTACATGAACTCACGCCTTTATCCCGACGTGGTAGGAGATACCAGGGTTTGGCACTTGCCACAATCCAGAAAAACCTGCTTCATCAACATGCTTTAGTCGTCGCACGCCGGTATCGGGCACAGAAAACATGTAAATATGCTTGGTGTGTAAATATGTGTAATATGAAAATTTTAGTGGAGCGATAAAAATATCGATCGTCCTATGTTGGTTTCCCAAACGAGCTTCCTTCCTATGAGTAGAGACTGTGTCCCTCACGAAGCCTTCTTTGTCTATTCTCCCAAAAAGCTAAAAGTTTTTACTGTCACTTTACATTATCCGGGCACACCCGCGTCCCGAGGGAGGGTCTCGCTGATCTACCACTCCATCGCTCACTGCACGGCCCCGTTCGCTTCACAAAAGACCTAATTTTACACTGTCCTGCAACACAGCTACCATTGATCGGCTCTCGCGATGTGGAGCAATTTATTGGTAAGCTTTCAGTACACATTGAATCTTTGCTAATTATTTCGTAAGGGCCCTATTCATTGGGATTTTTGTTGTTTTTAAGGACTACACATTTTGGCGTCAGATTCATTCGCTTAAATGTAATTTTGTCGGATGAGACCGACTTGACGTACATATAAAACTCGCACCACTGTGCCCTGGAAGGGTAGACAGAGAATAAGGTGACAATTTATGAGTTGAGTTTTTTTAAGTGAAAACTTCTTTAGGCGCACTTTTTCTGTACAGAAGATAATACTGAACCGTCGCGCTGAGGTCTGTATCTGAATGAAGGTAACTCTAAATCGGATGTAAGGTTTATCCACTTTTCAACGAGCCGGCGACGTGCGGGCCCGTGATGGCCCATTAGTCCCACGGGACCGGATTTTTTGCGGTAATGTAGTCTCTAAAGTAGTATTTGAAGATTATTACAATAAAATTTCGTAGCCCTCCCGTTGTAATGTGGACAGTATGTCGGCGGATATTCGGTGCCAGTCATCACCTTAACTGAGAAAATCATGATAGGTTCACATCTATCATACGGTCATAAACACATACACTTTTCTTTGTCACTAAGTGCGGCATTATTTTAGATAAACTATACTTTTAACTGAAATAACAAAGCTTACTGCGAAATAGCAGTTCAAATTAAGGGTTCGTGGAAGGACTCCCAATTTACTAAAAATTACTACTAAAAATTAAAAGAAGAGGACTACTTTTATAACGGACTTTACCCTTAACAAAGGAGATGAAACGCTAATATTGTGATAAGTTTACCAATTCCATGTTTACATTTGGGCCCGTCCTGTATATTTTAACAAAGCCTCCACGCCAGAGGTCAACCGGTAGTACCATTTGTACCGACTGGTGGCCTAGCCAGTCTGGCCAACTACGTCCTCCTTTCCGACTGTCAGCTGATGGTTCCCATAAACTTGCTGCATGACGTCACAGCTTGGTAACCGATACAGGAGGGTGCTGGATTTCAATCAACGAATACTACCTTTTGTTAATATGTAGATTGTAGATACAACCTCGATTTCGTATATTAAAGACAAAGCCAAAAAATATTTATTTGTCAAACATTAGTTAAAAATAAACATGTCCTGTGCATGTTTCGTCCATCGGAACTTACAAAATCTTTGAGAAAGCACCATAAGCTGTCGTTAAAAGGTATCAATATCACAAACCTTCCATTACATTTATGTCAAAAATTATATATTAATCATAATTGAATTAATAGTAATATTTATTAGTAAATACAAGATCAATCATAAGATAATAATAAATGCCTATCTTATAATAAAAGAATTTTAAAGTCAAGATAATTTAGTACACACAAGGTCAATCAAGGTTAACTAGAGGTCTAATAGAGTAATTGCTAATGTCATGATATATATATTCATTTAGTCAGGAATTCCGTTAAATTATAATAAAGCATTTTCTTTTTTCAATTTAAATTTGAATTGGTCTATGTCTAATTCTCGTAACAATCTTGTTATTTTACTGCAGAATGTAGGCCCCATACAAAATACACTCTTTTGCATAAATGCAGTGTTGGCTCTACGAGTACAGACTACTTTCGTTTCGTCTCGTTGTAAGCGAGTACTGACCAGCGAAAATGGGTGGAAAGTATGTGAGTTAAATTATACAAATAGTCCCACCTCTAGAATATTCATTGAGGGAATTGTGAGAATATTGTTGTCCTTAAAATAAGATTTACAACTGTCCGTATTTTTCAACCTAAACATTGCTCTTAGACCCCTTTTTTGCGCTTTAAACGCTATATCTCTATCAGTAGAATTACTCCAAAATATTAGACCATGCCTCAGCACTGAAGCTACAATGCCATGTACCATTATACTGTAATAAGAACATCAGTATTAGTAACAGGAGTAAGTTTATAGGGGAGGTATGCCGTTGCGCTAACTTTTTTGCAGTTCCGCAATACGCGCTTTCCAATTTAGATTTCGGTCCACCGTTTGTCCTCAAAATGGGACTACATGTTTTATTTTTCTATTTCCATAATTTATATCTAAATTTACTATTGGTAACCTTTGACTAATTTGCATTAAATCAGTTTTAGTTAAATTTACTTTTAAATTATTATTATTTAAGCAATTTATAATAGTTTGTTTAGTATTGATAAATATATCGAGCGATTTTGGATGGAAGGTATTAGCGAACGGCAAGGTAAAAAAAAATAGCGAACGGCAAGGTAAAAAAAAACCGGCCAAGTGCGAGTCGGACTCGCGCACGAAGTACTCCGTACCATTATCTACACAACAAAAGACACAAAGATCGAGAAAAAACTGCAAAAAATCACGTTTCCTGTATGGAAGCTCCCCCTTAAATGTTTATTTTAGTTTAACTTAACTATTTATTTTTGAAGCAAGAACTAAATACTCTGTGAATATTTCAGGCGTCTACCTGTTGCCGTTATTAATATCGGGCAAAACGGCAAAAAAATATGTTTGTTGTCTGGTAGCCCTCCTTAAATATTTATTATATTCTGTTTTTAGTATTTGTTGTTATAGCGGCAACATAAATACATCATCTGTGAAAATTTCAACTGGCTAGCTAACACGGTTCATGAGATACAGCCTGGCTGTCTGGTGACAGACAGACAGACAGACGGACAGTGAAGTGTTAGTAATAGGGTCCCGTTTGGCACCCTTCGGGTACAGAACCCTAAAAATACCTGAAATTGGCGTGCGTGTGCAGAGACTACTAAATGTTGAGAAAGCGTAGGAGATTTAATTTTGTCAGTATATTCTTGTGTTCTGAGGTATATTTCATTCTATTCCCTTTCCACTACAGGAAAACATTCCCACAAACAACATTCATTCATAATGGCTTAAATCTGGGTGGTTTGAAAGCGGTTATGTAATCAGTAATACACTATTATTTTAAAGTAAGTAAGACGAAAATAAAGATAAAAATTGTTGAGAAATCTTGTTTCGAGTTGTGAATTCTTGTTTAAAAAAATGCGCCAACAATTTTATTAGTACCGCCTCTCCATCTAACAGAACAATGACCCGCGGACCCGTCACGCACGCACCGCTCTGGATGGCTACTAACGGTTCTAATAGATTCGAGTTTGTGTCGAGATATTTTTGAAATGTGCCTTTCCTAAAAAAAACAAACTAGCTCATTCGATAGCTATTGTCGGGCACGTTAATTTTGCTATGTCTTTCAAACCACCCAAAATTAATGAATTCACATACATTCTAACTTATGAGGTCGCCATCGTCGGATCACGATGAGGAGGACATCGTTATCATCATCATTATTACAAAACGCTACTAAATACACTGAGCCAATTTAGAGTACAGTCGACAGCATATCAACCTTGTAATTGCAAAGTCGCCCATCTCGTAACTTAGTACACTGCACGGATGTATACCTCGAAGTGCTGTCTGTTGTACCTACTATGTACAGCTGATTTCACTTCGTACTTTGTAATAGTAGCCCAATTTACCAGTAGGTACTTTCGCATGCAAATTCGACGAATAACTAACACCTATTCGTGAGTCAATTAAATAAATCGCATTTAGTCGAATTTCACCTTGAGAGAATAATGATTATTAAATGCCAATTAGGGGCCGATTCTATTGGCCCCTATTACTTCGTGAAGGGGGGCGATTCCGGCGTCGTGTTCGGTCCTTCCTTCATAGCCGAGCCTCATTAGCTACCTCCCGGACTCTGATTTATTATTCCAATATTCTTAGCGCAGGTTGAAGGAAAATCATGGCCGTAGTTGTACAATCGACAACAGATCGACCTTTATACACTTATAACCATTACTTAAAGCTAATCATGCTCATTGCTTACTGTACGATGTAAATGCTGAAGAAGTGAAATAAATTTCAATTTCAATAGGTACTTTATATTTTTGTAAGTCGTAACGCAACTTTGCCCCCTGTTTGTCGTACAATGACACTCCGTCAATCTAATGTTAAAAGGTGTCAGTTGAGCAGAGTGCATACAAAAAAAAAACAACTGTTATTTCTTAACAGTAGTTAACAAATTGTCGGTGTACGAGAAACTAGGGCTGACAAGCGTACATTGTGAACTTGCTTAAAATGTATAAAATGAAGCATATAATGAAACAAATAACTTGGAGCTGGTGGAGGCGAGTAGATTAAATCAAAGTTCACTTGGATACCCGTTGACAGATACCCAAGCTCCTCACTCGATTTTATAGTGAGGGTACTTTCGCGTAAACTAGTCCAGACATCGAGTGGCCCAAATAGGTGTAGACTTGTAAAGTGTGAAAGACGGCTACTAAGCGATTCCTTCAAAAACTTGTTCAGGGTTCACTTTCTAGCGCGGTTTAAGTACCTACCTAGAGGTCGAAGTGTTGTGATCATTTATAAAACTTTAAATTTATGAAACTTTTTGTAGACAAGGATCCGATATAGTGATTTCATACACATTTAGGTCGATACCCGTTTAAAACGACCTAAAAATAGAATAGTCCCGTATCACACAAATAATTTAGCCGCATTTATCCTGATTGCCGACGGTCGCTTCCTCGGATACAAATTAATTAGCAACGATCCTTATAGTTTCGTCCCCGAAGAATAAACAAACATCTATTCCCAACCCAACTTGTGGTATTTTCGCGTGCAAACAGCGGCTTAGGTGTGCATGAAATAGCGGTGCGCCCGCGGCAGTCGAGTCTGAAGCTAACGGGATTACGTGTCTGCTACGTACGAGACATGTGGCGGAGCACATTGGTTACTGTATGTTTCGTTTCACTCACCTTTGGTAACATGACATAGACTCACGCCTGTAAGGATGTGTAGGTAGAGTTCAGGGTCTGCCACTGCCACGATCCTGACAGATCTCTTTTGCTTCATCAACATCTTTGGTCTAATGTAAAAAAAAAATTTAAACGCTATCATAGTCTAGAAATTCATAAAAGTGAATTTATTGAATTAAAAAGACAAATGATTGACCAAGGACGAGTAAACAACTTGATAGATATTATTGCTTCCCGTATTACAAAAAAAATGTATGAAGGGGTTTTCTACATGTAGACCAAATCTGAATTGACAGGAAATGTTGACAAATGTAGAAAACATCGGCACTAGAAAATAAAATATCGGTGTCGCGTTGTGTGGAAGTTATTATTATTATTTATTTCCCCTTTCTATGTTTGACAATGCCTTTTGCGAATGAGTTTTATTTTGATATTGTTAATTTAATTATTAATAAATTGAATTTATTTATTTAAATGTTCATATACTTAATTTTTTAATAAATTAGATTGTGCTATGAAGTTCAGATTTTGTAAAACATTTTTTTTTTCTTTCTTAATACTAAGGTCAACTTGCATCACTTCTAGTGTTGCATGTACTTCAGCGAGTGGTATAATATGAGTATAATGTATGGTAAACCGTTTTTTTTTATGTATATTCATAAACATAAATCAATCCCCTAAGAGCTACGAAGATTTTTGTATGGGGCCTGGCATAGTTCATAGTGGCGCCCTCTATATTTTTTTCAATATCGTGGAGCATGATGAAACTTAGCTAGATCGATAGAGGACAAAAAAGTAAACAAGAAATTATTAAAGTCACCATGTCCTAAAGTGGCACGTTTAGGAGTTATTGAGCTTTGAAGTTTGTATGAGATTTTTATAAAACTTAACTTTTGAATCATTTTTCACTAAATACTGGACTATATGCTTGGCACCTGTGACTCGTTGACTAAATTTCTAAATAAGTCTTGACTAAATTTCTAAATAAGTCGTAGAAAAAACACCCAGTTTATTATAGATACCGTATATTAAGGCACCCGAGCGTAGCGAGGATGCTTACAATGCGAGGGTATTACGGGAGCTTTTACCAGAGTTATAAATCTGCCATTTTTCAAACAATAAACCAATTACTAAGTCAACAAAATGCTTTGATTGAATTTTGGAAAATGAAAAGAAAACGAAACAAATGAGGTACTTACTTTCCAAATATAAATCAATGTTGACAACGTCACTTCAGTAGTTTACCCACTCACCAAAAATATTAATCTCAAAGAAGTTTGTAATAGGTAGGTACCTCAGTGGGTAGGTCCGTAGGTTCTTTCTTTGCCCAACTGAAGATACTACGCTACGTCAGGAAATGGTATTTATGTTAAAAACATGGTTGAACATGGTTTTACACACAGCAGCGGTTTAAGTTTCTAGCGATATGTACCTATCTACATTATTTATAGGTACCTACCTACCACCTAAACCTATCTATATTAATTAAACTGTAGGTTTTATATTGACATGTTTTGAATTTTAATCGAATTGAACGAATTGGATGCATGAATAATACTATAATTTCATGTATATATGTATATAAGTAGGTAGGTTCCTACTAGACATAGCTACCCAGACTTTAAAAAACATCAAAGTAGGTTTGAATCCCCGAGAAAACTCATATCAAGTGACAAATTCAGTGATGAAACTCAGTGGACATTCCATACAAACTTCAAAGCTCAATAACTCCTAAACGTGCCACTTTAGGACATGGTGACTTTAATAATTTCTTGTTTACTTTTTTGTCCTCTATCGATCTAGCTAGGTTTCATCGTGCTCCACGACATTGAAAAAAATATAGAGGGCGCCACTGAGACTATGCCACTAATCTTCGTGGCTCTTTGATATCGTATAAATTTAACAATGGACTGCCTCGTTGGTCTAGCCGTTAAGGCGCTTAGCTAGCAAACCGGAGGTCGTGGGTTCGATTCCTACTGGGGGCCGCAGTAAATTTGTACAAGTAGCCTCAGTCTGGGTGTATTTTCATGTTTGTGACGTCCTTGCCTGGTTACCATAGCACAGGGTATCCTAGTTTTGCACCAGATCAAGTAACTGTAGTGGAAGTTTATTTGAAAACAAACAGTTGTACAAACACGTTAATGTAACTTACGAATAACATAAACACAATATAATTGTACAACCAGCAGCGTTTTCTACAGTTTACTTAAACAGAATAAGCACAGACGCTGACATTGAATGTTTAAGTGGCAACTGAAAACCAACATTGGATGAAACCAAAAATTTTAAAGGTTAAAGGAAGACTACCTAGTCATCACTACAAATACAAAAATACAATGCAAAGGAACAAGAACAACCAATCAAACAATATTTACCAAGAAAACTAAAATCATAGAATGTCAGAAACAGCACTTATCACTGACTTATTGAACAAGCCAGGTGATAACATAAATAGATCAATGTGGTGAAAGTACTCATTGTAAGTGCGCATAAGTCTACAAAGCGGCGCCCTCTCACCAGCGTTAGTTCTACACCGTTTAGTCAAAAGTAGTCGATGGGAGTAGCCCTCGCGAATACGTTGTGAACCACTAGGGGCTCGATATTATGATATTTGGTTATTATTATTATTATTTTTGCGTTAATTAAGTTCCTAATACAACACTTTAATATTTTCTTTTTATATTCCATTATTAGTTAGAACAAGAAATTAAAATTATCACTAAAGTAGTTAGAGTAGATTTAAAGTTAAATAAAATTGTAAGAAAAATAAAATAAAAGAAAATCTCTCCGTTGTTTCTGCTGGCTGTGTCGCTCCGCTCATGAGCGAGGCGTGGGCGCTAGGGGGCGGGCGGGTGGCGCGGGGCGGGCGTTGCCAAGGCGACGCCAGGTGCGAGCGATCGATGGCCCGCAAGGTGTGCACGGACCCTGCCGCGCTTTTCATGTGTCAAAATTATATTTGCTCTCTTTATTGCTGATACATTTTTAGCGGCGTCTAAGGGTTTACTCTTATCGTATACTTTTCAGGGCATTCTTTTTGAACTGACTAAAGGTAAAGTGTATCTTAGACATTTTTAAAGTATTGTTGGTTTACGTAGGCATTTTATTTTTGTATTCACCCGATCTTGCCCATCCGTTTAATTATGTCGCGCCGCCATCTATGTCTATCAGATGTATGTCGACTAACTCGTTTATCCGAAGCCGGCAACCAAACCAACCGCTAATGTTATATAAACTAAACTCTACACAGTTCGCATAGTTCATGTAGCAAGCTAGATTAAAACACAATTTATAGCTCCGTACCCGAAACAAGGATGTTACCGACTTGTGATTTATGTAACACCGTCATACATGTACCAAGTTCTGATTGACTGAGCAGACTTTGATTTGTTTATACAATCTGAAAGAAGATTTACAATATGAAGCAGCGTCATTGTTCTTAGACACTACTTGCATTTGCTGTAGGACTGAGAAAAAATACCCTTGCTGAATTTAACAAATACAATCAAAGGAAAAAAATAAAAATATGATGCGCAGAAACTGCGCCTTATCTGAAAAAATTACCCTGTTACTATGAATGCAACTTATGAATCGCGAAAAACTAATATGCTCTTCCAAACATCTTGATATATAAATAGATACAATAACTATTTGTATCTTAAGTATGGACCGAACAGCCGATATTTCTTCGGGTGTTTCAAGTTTAATTCACAGTAAAACTTACTGGCAGTGGTGTGAAGAACCGGAAGGATTTTGTTTCACTCTGTATAATCTTAAACTTCTAGTTTTATTTAAAGCTATAATTTTTGGTTATTTAGTTCGCCCCATTGGGCATTCAACCTTTAAAACGTAAATTCATAACTCTGAAACTGCACCACCGTGGAACTAGGTACTTTGTTCAAATTATCTGTCGAGCGACGTCCACTGCACACTTTGTGCTAAAAAGTAACCCGTTCATGTAAACAGAACATGGGTGTAAATTGTTAAAATACAGAAACTTTAAAATACTCATTAATTTAAGTCATTGGTTAAAAAAACCTATCCCTGCTTCACATTTCTTGAGTTTGATCGTATTGTGTCGTTTATTGATTAGTAAGTGCATTTTTCTGACAAAACGGCATGCTTATAGATTTTTTGGATGCATAAATTGTTTGTTTATACCTAAGGAAACGTGCGGAGTATAGCACATGCATACAGCCGAACCATACCTAACTCGATTATGTGACCCGCCAGGCGCCCAGAGCATGTTTATTTTGAAAACATTAATTTACTCGTCCATCTGACATTCTAGGTGCATTTAGAATGAGCTAAAAGTTTCAAACGTATTATTTGCGAGTGTTAGCTTGCAAAACAAGCGGCATCTAGGGAGAATTGAGACTCTACGGTTTATTGCCGGAAAGAACAAGTGAAACTAAAATTAAAGGTAAAAAGTACCCATAAAACGTTTTTGCCAGGGTACCTCCCGGGCTCCCTCAAAGGTATCGTGCGTTATATCCAGTCCCCGCTGAAAACACCGCGACATACTTTTTATCGCTTATTCTATTATTCTACTTATATCTACTATATTAGCACATTCATGAGCTCTTTGCTGCGCCATTCAAAATTAGATATTTTCAGTTTACAAATTAGATCCATTTAGCCGACCAGGAGCTCTATATTTGAATCACTCGTATCGCGTCGAGCGCTCGATTTCTACTGATTTTCGTTCGACATCTGAAATTCCGTATTTTTGAATCACTCGACTGCAACGAATGGTCCTTACCACTCGTCTCGCATGGCGATCGGTAGATTAATTGTCAAAAAACGATAAATGTGTGTTGGTACTGTTTGTCATTCTGAGTGTCAACAATCAAAAAGAGTTGACAGTATGTAGTGTTTTGTTTGTAACAAAAGACAAAGATTTTTTATTTAAACAGCCAATAAAACAGTGTTTTACGTTCCGTTTCTGTTACGGTAGTTTCCGGTTTTTTTAATTTCTGCGTGAAATTGATAAAATACAATACTTCAAATTGTACTGGCAACACTTCAGGCGAACGATTCAAAAATACGGAAAAACGACATCATGCGACTTAGAAGACGAGTGTGACTTAAGTCGCATTCGACGATACAATTTCATACGAGTGATTCAAAAATAGGTCTCCAGGTTCGTAGCAGTCGAGGTACAAAATTAATCTGGAAAAGGAATATAAAGGATTATAAAACTGAATTTTAACGGATATTTATTCGTTTACTTATCCGTTTTACAATTTTCGACGTTTCGGTACTTTTGCAAGTCCCGTGGTCTCGGTAGACTGAGGTGACACGCGTCTTTTTGAAAGCATTAATTGTCAGTTTACTACCCTCGGCAAAAATTATTAAGTTACGTTCCAAAAATATTGTGGCAAATTTTTAAATTGAAATTGACACTACAATAATTTTATACAAACTCAAAAATACAGTTTTATTATGTCTAGTGCTCGTGTTAATCTCAGAAAATATTAGGGGTTAAAGTATGAAATTGCCGTTTTATTGCAATAGGTTCTTTGAATTGACATAGAATCTTCATGGTTTGAGGTTTTCGAATGAAACTTTTTTCAAATGGTTTCTATGATGTTCTTTTTTTAAAAATGTGAAACATTTGAATATCGACTTTCAATTGTTTTTGTTATTCAATTTAGACAAGAAAGATAGATACTGCGAAAATTCAAGTGATTTTTGAATACGAGTTCCGACGCGGAACTAACGCGGCAGAAACAGCCCGCAATATCAATGCTGCGTTTGGAGAGGGGTCTACTAATGAACGCACCGTGCGATTTTGGTTTAAACGCTTTCGTGATGAAAATTTCGACTTAAAGATTATTCAAATGTTTCACATTTTTTAAAAAAAGAACATCATAGAAACCATTTGAAAAAAGTTTCATTCGAAAACCTCAAACCATGAAATTTCTATGTCAATTCAAAGAACGTATTGCAATAAAACGGCAATTTCATACTTTAACCCCTATTACTAAGGACTATGATATCCAAGCGTCTAGATATTGCTCTATTTTATTTTTCATTGGCTCACGTCACTTATCCTGCTTTATAAACTTAAAATAAATTACAACTTCCATAGGCTTCTTATAGTCGCGTTATACTTACGAATTCATTCTGGAATATAAACATTGAGTATGATTGTTCCTTCAAATCATTGTATTTTCTTTCTTTCTTCCTGTTACGGCAGTAGCATTTTATTTTTATGTAGACGGTACAACCCAATGTAGGCTTAATTACCACGCGTGCACACCACCGATTGGTAATTTCAAGCACTGAGGGATATGAACACCTCAGACACTCAGGTATCCTCACGATGTTTTCCTTCTCCGTTAGCGAGTGGTATTGCTATTATAACTTCACAAATCGACGTAACTCAGAAAAACAAAGTCATTGGCACATGACGGGATTCAAACCCACGACGTCCCGATTTGAGGCGTCTTACCGTTCCGCTACCACTGCTGACAGCAGTATCATTAAAAAATGTATTATCTTATATTTTTATTTTATACTTCCCGGTTCATAAGTTCACGCTTGTTATCCTGAAAACGTAGGAAAAAATGGTTTGCCACTTGTAAAAATAGGTAACCTCCTCGGTATTTTAAGTAAGTAACCCTTAATCTACGAATAAAAACAATAGAAGTATTTCTTCCTACAAAATTCACTCTCAAAAACGGCCCCTGTCTTGAGTAAGTCACTCTGTGTTTGGTTCATGCTGTGCGCCATGCGTGACGATGTGAACGTTGATAGGGCTATAGTTAATGACTGCGTAACTAATGATTGGTTTTATACAAACACTTCAAACTATTGACGTCATGATGTATTTAATAACCCGTCGAAATATCTTGCTACTTCGCAAAATGGCGGTCTGACGGTGACAGGTGCATAGATATTTTGGCGGGTACTACTGAACTCGCTCCGATTGGTAACACAATTGACAAGCCCCGCTCGCCTTCCCGTAATTGAACGTGGGATAATTTTAGGGCTAGTTAGACATCTATGTTTTTAACTATCGCTTCCCTCAATACTGTTGTGTATTGAGATAAAATGTGTAACTAAAATATCAGTACAGCTTTATTTACTTCAACTGGGATTTTAAATTCTAACTAATTAATTTTACGAAAAGCAAACGTTACTCATATTGGTGATAACAATAACTTCCAGACGACACAATAACTTCTCCTTATCCCAAAGTAAGATATCAAGTGCTATGGTAACCAGGCAACGACATCAGAGACATAAGAATACACCCAGACTGAAACATTTTGTCCAAACAGGTACGATGGCCTCCAGTAGGAATCGAACGTCTATTTTCTATTGCAATTAGCAATAGCGTCCTTTCACCTTAATAAATGGCAAAATATCGCAATGTTCTCTAACTTAACGCAAAAGTTGACCTCTATTATACCTAATGCTTACGCTACGCGTACAAGGGTCCTTCAGAGGGTGAAGGCGCAAGAATTCCAGCTCTTCAACTCCACGCTAACAATCCCGTTGATCCAGCGAGCCTCCACGGCTTACGTACAAAGGTTTTTTTAAAACTTCACGGAGGGAGCGAGGCTTGTTAAACTTTCACGCCTGCCTACCCCCGACCGCCCCTCCCGTGCCCGCAACCCACGCTGGCCCGGCCAAATAAAGCTCAGCTTTTTAAGCACACGTTCAAAACCCCTTCTTTCAATATTAACTGAGCGACAGAGGTATTAAGTTTGTAGTTGATTGAAAAACCTAAGTAATTTTTTTATTTTGGTTAAACGTTCATGTCCTGGCTAATTAAATAAGATTAAGTCACTCTTTCTCTTAGCAAAAGTATGAGTTGTTAATTAATTAAGACAACTATGCTGGAGACATCTATGCTTATCGTAACTTACAGAGTTTCCAAGTATTTTTACTGTTGAAACAGATCACGTTTTATGAATGTTATTCCGGATATTATCCGCGTGCAATCGAAATGTGATAAAACGTTGTTGTGTGTTTCGTAGGGTGACGAAGATACTTTAGTTTATCGTGACCTCGGCAACTGCAACGTTGACCGTAATTTACTTCTGCAACTGCTCTAGCGCTGCGGGATATGTAGACCCTTAGCCCATGTGTAACAAAGTGTAGGCACCCATGCCAGCTCTTTGTTACAGCGGGCGGAGGTTGCCCTCTCTCCGTACCTCCGGCTTCTTATGTACCCTCTAGGGAGGTAAACAGAACCAATGTAAATAGGGTGCACTGAGTTTGTTTTCAAACCAAATCATGAGCGCGCCAATCCTGTTTTTAAGCCATTTGAACCTTTTGATCATCCGAAAGTACGCAGGGAGAAAAATTCGTTGAATTTACATAAAAATAGGCCATTTTTCTACGTATTGTAATGTTTGTCGATGTTTTTTTTATGTGTCAAAAATGCCTTTTTAACTTTGTCCCTTAGCAGTTCAGTTCCAACCCAATACCATGGTCACCCTACCGAAACCAAGGTAGGTGAAGTAAATGAGCTGTTGCGTAGACGCCAACTTGAATTATCTAAAATCACACTAAATGATAGCTCTTCATTCAGTATTTTAATGAAAAGGTTAGATTTCAGTCAGCCAAGTAGTCTTACGTTTTAGACAATTCTGTATTATAACTATTATTTCCTTTTTTTAAGTACGTTTTTAAGATGTCTTCTATCTCTATCTATCTAAAAGGCTAGCCATGTATTTGAATGCCGCCGCCTAACAAGCTTCCTAGGCGTTGGATTGGATGGCTGAGTTGGCGGCGTCATAATCATATAATACATTAATTTTTCCGGTGTCGCAGCGAGATCCCAACCAAAATTAATATTTGGACCCACCATTGAGATCCTCTGTGTAACACCAGCATATTATTCATCGTAAAAACCGGAGTACTTGCCGTGACTCCACATGTTCCATACAACTGTGAGCACCTTCCTTGCGTTTAAATAAACTTGCAACTCTAGCGGAAAATGCAGATTCAGTTGGGAAAAAAGTGTTTTACGTAGTTTCTCTAACAAAACAAACTTGATTACGTTTGTTGTCATTGTCCTAATTTTTGCACGAGCCCAAGGTCCAAGTTAATTTCTTTAATGGTCCGGTACTTTCGTGTTTTACAAAGGCAACATTGTAAAGTACGATTATTTTACCCCTTGTATTCAATCATAATCACTTTTGGACAAAATTGGTCCAAGCAGAAGCCATCCTTTTAGATTGACTCTACTTTCGACTAGTTAAACTAATTAATTTGAACTACCACACAACACAATCACTTGTCTTGGTCCGAAACTAGGATACTCTATGCTACAGTTCAATACTATAGTGCAATTTTGTGTCTGAAAGCAATGAAAACTAGTTAAGTTTATATTGATAAATAAATAGTCTTGTCAAAAAGACTGAGTCAGTTCAGCAAGTCGATCCCCAACCAAACAAAAAGTCTAGACCCGTATTTACTCTGCAGACCCTGCTGTCAGCTGGAGCCTAAGCAAAGATATCCCTTTCAATAAATTATCTGCAAGGGCAGACCGTAGGCAAACACTAAGCCGAGGGTGCTACGCAGCGGCTACGCCGCGTGCTACGAGTAGCCTACGCCGCTACGCCGTAGCCAAGCTACGATATGCTACGATACGATCCAGAGACAAAATTATTCTAAAAAACCGGCCAAGTGCGTGTCGGACCTAGCGCAGTGTAGGGTGCCGTAGAAAGAGGGGGTTTTATCCGCTTTACAGAACTAAAAACTTCATCAACGTAATGTTCAATTATTTTGTGCGAAGTTTTCCTTTTATAAGTTGGTCGCCTATTACTCGTTAACTTGTGAAACCTACTTAGCCGTGGTAGTTTTCCTTTTAAGTTCATTATATGTGCTGGATGCAGCCGGCACAACCTAAAGAAAATTTTCTGAAATTTTATTCTACTGTTTGGTTGGCGTAATCAATAGTATGTCTTTGCCAAATTTCAGCTTTCTCAGATGACCGACGGACAGACAGACAGACAGACGGACATGGCGAATTTATAGGGGCCTCTTATCGACTATAGAACCCTAAAAATAGACGCTATGCATACTTAAAAAAATTACAATTGACAATGAATTGAAATGGTATTTTATTGTAAATATGGAGAAAAATGATAACAAATAGCGCTATTCAAGTTTTTAATAGTTTTGTTTCGTGTATGCCGAATTTCCCAAAATTAAATACGAAAATTTACTTCCAATACCATTAAATCGTCTCTCCATTCAGTGTCAGATTATATGAGTATAATAAACCCCCGCCAGCGTATTTGTGCGAGTTAAGGTATGTCGTTATTTGTGTGATTAACGTCTAGTGGTCATTCAGTTGAATGGCGTCGCTCGTGTTATCGGCGTGTGTCTGTAATTCATTCCCCGCGTGCTATCTGGTCCATCACTAACACATTCACCCTCACTAATTTGACTAATTACTATTGAAAACAACCGGCCGGCCCCTCCTCCGTTT
Source organism: Yponomeuta evonymella (assembly GCA_963969515.1). Classification (NCBI taxonomy): domain Eukaryota; kingdom Metazoa; phylum Arthropoda; class Insecta; order Lepidoptera; family Yponomeutidae; genus Yponomeuta; species Yponomeuta evonymella. Next base: position 466,919 of record OZ018350.1, on the reverse strand, counting down.
TTCGTCTGTCTAGAGGTAATGAAAGGACAACTTTACGCATAAAGAAATAGGGTTTAATGTTTGTTGTTGGTATTCAGTGTGCAAAGCAATGTAAGTTTTGTTCCGAGGGTGCCAAAGTTTAAAATAGAACGAAAATGTTTTGCTAATTGGGACCGAATTTGAAAATATTTCCGTTATTGTGAAATAAACCTTTTTCCTTAGGCAGAAGGTTAATTTTGGGTTGGAGATAGGCTTGGTTAGAATTGTCTTAATTGGTCAATTTGCATACTGTTAGGAAGGGCCGAATGTTTCAATGTTTGAATTGGTAAACGAAAGACAGAATTTTTTTCATATTTTCTACAAAAGCGTTCATTCACGGGCGATGCAATTGAATCAACAGGAAAAGCAGGAATAGTTGGTGAATAAAAAGCCAATTTATTTTGGAGTAACAATTTTATTTTATTCGATCACTGATTGAATTCTGACCACTTCTCGTACGACTAGAGATGTCGAACTCTGCATTATTTAGTTCGTATTCTGAATGCTCGTTACTTAATGCTATTTATAATATCTAAATTAATCTTTAGTACACATGTTTTTTACTGATGAAATAATTTCTATTACTCCACTTCAGCTTGATCTTTAATATTATATACCCCGATGTTAGTATTGCTTGCTTTTGATTTGAAATATCAGTGAATTTGTTATAATGTTGACTAAACAAGCTAAAGCAATTATTTAAATTTATTACTTTTCTTTTACTAAATTTTAATTCGGTATAATACAATACACTACAAGTTGTTATTAAACAAACTCCGCTCACTAAACTCTTAACTGGCTTCTTACTTACATGCATCTTGTTAACTAAAAAGCCAATTAAGGTTAGGGTAGGGTAGGGTTAAATTTTATAATTGTTTGTGTATTTGAAAAACTAATATAAGATATAATACAATAGTCTTATAAGCTACAACATATAATATCATTGATATAGTTTATAACAAATTAAACAAACAGAATCACATTTAGATGTTCAACAATATATCAATTTAAATGTTATTTTACATTAAGAATACGTTTGACATGACTATACGACTACTATGCTTTGTGATTATTGGTTTATGGCTTATACGAATTTCTACTAATGTGTTACAAATCTAGGTTATTATTAGATACATTTTATATACTCGTGTATGATACATTGCTTCAGAAGCGATAGTTCATTACCGACAGACATCTAAGCTTATCATATCGTCTCGCATGAACCGCACTACCTACTTTAATAAGTTTTTTTAACTTTAAAATATTATATTTCATATTATAATATTATATTTCATATTATAATATTTTATAATACTTATTTAAAGGTTAACACATACTTGTTTGTAAGACATTTAAATGAATGAGGTATATACGCTGTTAATTCGCTTGGAAGAAGCCACGTCTCAAGAAGTATATTCACGCTCATAAGCTGCCTATATTGCAGGGCACAGACTTACTCTGAGCATGGGCGTGCCCTCCGTGGATTAGAGATTTGAAGTCCTAGATATGTAAACAGCTTCATACAGTTAGGAAAACTTTATAGTGGTGTTACTTTGGAGAAAAATTGAACAATTTTGACCCTGCAAGCTAAGGCAACTCACTGAACTGAGCCAATATTTTACTTGCTTCGTACACTAGCAGTGATATAGGTACTCGTTGCTCTAGAAATATAAAGCTAAAAGAGCCTCCTGGTGGCATATCGAGACCGCGGAAATATTTAAAGTTTTTTTTTAAGTGGCCTATATACGTCCCACTGCAGGGCACAGGCCTTCTCTCAGAGAGAGAGAGAGAGTACGGGCTTAATCAGCACGTGTGCCCACCGCGGATTGGCAATTTCAAGCGCTGAGGTGTGTGAAGACCTCAGACACTTAAGGTTTCCTCACGATATTTTCCTTCACCGTTAGCGAGTGGTATTGCTACTATAACTTTACAAACGTCAGTAAGTTAGAAAACAAAGTCATTGGTACATGCCGGGATTCGAACCCACGACCTCCCGAATGAGAATCCGGCGTTCTACCGCTTCGCTACCACCGCTAAGCTATATTTTAAGAGGTCGATTTTTTTTTGTGCAGTGTAGATCCTACTGCGGGGCAGTTAGACGTATATACGGCCTTCTCTCAGAGAGAGAATGAAAGTATCTTTTACTTTAGATACCAATTTCTTAGTGATATCAATGTCTACTACAGCTTCTGACTTCGATAACATTTTCCAATATGGTACAAGAGAAAAAAAATCAAGTGGTGGTAGGTAACTAACTCCGACATTTAAGTGCCCTTGTTTCCTAGAATTTAAAAATATTATTGTGCTATTATTTAAGTTTGAGTAGTAATTTAATTTCTAGGGATAAAGTTTAAAATAAAATTGGCGATTTGCCAACATTAGAAGACGATTTAGAAACACTACGAAGGCGTTTTGATCTAATGACCAAAACGCGATTGAAATTTTAATTTCGAAACTAAAAGTCATTTCTCAATCAAATTCCTTTATAATATTTTAGATTACCACATATTTACTATGGTATCATAAAATATAATCTATAGTTATAGAATGAATTTGAGAGATTTATTTGACACCCAGCTTCCAAGTTAGTACTGTTTTCTATAATATTCTTTTTTTCATTTACACTTCTTTCTTTTAATTGATTTTATATTTCTTTCAAAAATTAAACATACAAATACATAGAGAACTTGATTCATACGTCTTCAATAAATGATTCTACAAAGTGGTTATATTTTTCATTATAGTCTTATATAATTTCTACCTTTAAGATGTTTCAATGTAACCATTAGGTACTGTCGAAATGTTGCTGTATCATAATATCGAGAAAAAGCTACTAAGTGCCCCATGAAGTCTGATGTTGAAAAATAGTGACATAAAAACGTAAACAAACAAACATATGATAATAATGTTAACATATGTTAATATTGAAGACGTACATACTTACGAAAATATTGTTAGGGAGAAAGAATTCATATTACACATTTCGGACACGTCCCACCTGACATTTTCTTAAATGAAAATTTCAGTAAGTAAATACTTAAGTATAATAGGTATCGTCTCCCCTGATTTCCCAAAAATGAACCAGACAATCGGATGCTTCATAACTTATCTAGGGAATTCTCATTTCAGACACCGGTGGTTAGTCATCATTGTTGACGCGTTGAATTTGTGTGCCCACAGGGTTCATTTAATTTTGGGCTTAACACTACAATCAAGGGATCTCTAATGAAATCATATGATTAAATTCAACTTTATGAACATCGATTCATGTAAAAATCCTCCTAATATATTATAATTTATGAAGTACTTTAGTAAAACGTGTATAATAGAACTATCCTGATCCATGAAAAGAATCCCTAAAAATGTTATATTATATATTGTAAAATGTATATTAACTTACATGCTAATGATATGTCTGCGATATAGGGCTGGCATTTTATTGCTTAACCTAGGTAATTAAATAGCATATAAAATATATATTTACGCATATACATAAACTATTTAACGGCAATATGATGCTCTGATTACTTTATAGATTTTTTAAAACATAATTGTTTACATGATTTTCACCCATATTCTCCCCTCTCTTATTTGGTCATGAGAAAAAAGTATTTTTTTTTTTATGACTTCAATAAAGGCTCTCCCGCCATAGGCGCGTTATTGTCAGTCGACCAATCCGGTTGCGTTATTGCGATAACGCGTCCCAATTCCTTGCACACAACTGCGTTTTTATCGTCCGATAAAAAATTCTATTTCGTATTCGTGTTTTTAGCAGGGTTTTCCCTAATGTCGGACAGATTCGTCATTTTCGTGACGATTACACTGTACAGTATAGAACCGCTACCGGCCCCTGCCGCGCGCCCGCACTACACCTTCCTCATCTTCATCATCTTCGTCATCTTGCATAGCTACTGATAGAGTTAAAAATGCTTTGTCTGATGAAAAATCAATATCCGAATTATAGATTTTCAAAACACTCGTAACCATCGGTAAGACCAATTTTATCCTTGACGTACTAACGATCTCGCACCTGTGTGTGTGTGTGTGTGTGTGTGTGATCGCACGCGTCCCAATACAAATGTTTCAAGAACTCATATCGGAATATCGCAGGACGGAGGGACGCAAGCGTCCTACTTCTATTGCGTCGTTATTATCGCAGCAGTGTGTAACTTAGTAGCCATCCTTAAACATAATGTTCTAAAAACAGCTATCGCAATAACGCATCCAGTATTATCGACCGATAATAACGCGCCTATGTGGGAGAGCCTTAAAACTGATGAATCCCCACGAAAGAAGAAATACATTGACAATAGTACCTGTCAATAATTTATAGAATCTATTATTCAAGGTTTTGCTATAAATAATTTCTGTTAATATTTTACTTATTTCTGTGCGTAATGCCTACAACTATCTTGCTAATATTTCTTTTTTGGGTAATAAACAATGTTTTATTTGATTTGATATCGTATGTGTAAATTTTTCTCGATGACGGTAATCAGAGCACGCTATTGACGCGTCTAACAGTACTCACATTGTGATGCGCTACTAAGTAATTGAATTTCGGGAGAATTACACACCAAAATTGACTCTTAACTTTACTTTGTCACTTGAAATGAGATTTTCTAATGATGTTTTTCTTGTGAATGTGTTTTCTTTCATTGTAATTTGCGGGAATCGTTCTAATATTTTGTTCGTTTCTGAACATTTGTACGAAAATCATCACATACAATATGAATCAATAGATAATCTCTTTCTTACCGACAACCACTAACGTCCCAAAAATAGATCTAAAACATTTTTGTGCAAAACAATGTAAATGTGTGCTCTTGTGACTCGACTACAAAACCTATTGTACTCTGCAGGCTAAATGTTAAACAGTTTTTGGAAAAACTGACTGTCGGTAACACGCACAGCACTACTTCATGAAGTAATGATAATTTAGGGGAACCTCACTCAAAGCAAATCAATGTTACCTACGAGTAAAAAAAGCATTTTACTCAACGCATATTATTCACAATAATCACGTTTTACTTTATACATTCTTTCAATTGACATGTCGGGTTCGTCACATTTTTCTTGTATAATTACATAACTTTAGATAATGCTTAATTTTGCTCTGAACTCAGTTGAAATATTAGGTCACATATTTGGAAAAATGATATTGATGATTGATATTAATTTAATTGACACTTAAGATATTTCAATGATATTTCTTTTTGTAATTTCGAATAATTTATCAAAACCTGATATGAATGTACTTTGTTTAATCATGAGTTCATGTGGGCAACTGAGTTATGGTGCCAGTCAGTTACCACAATATAATATGTACAAAGTTCCTCTATAGGCAAAACGACGGAGACACCAAACTATAGCAATACTCTTTGTACACTAGAGACAAAATACACGATAGTATATTCCTATCGCTATTGCTTACGCTACGTGAATCAAAAGATTCTGATATGTTTCACCATGGTTGCAACTTTATCACAAGTTGATTAACGCTAACTAAACTACAATATTAATTGATACATTAATTGATATAAAGTTAATAAGAATTGATATAGAAGCTTGATACGTGATACCTTACACTAATATTGCTGAAAATAGCCCTCTTTACATACAAGTAACACCGACATTTGAACTGATTTTAGAGTCTCAAATAATTTACGCTAAGAATAGAGGATAAAGGATTAACAGTATTTTTACTATTAAAGGCAATTGATATAGTTAATACAAGTATCTGTACATACATCACTTGTACATACCATAACAGTCATCCTAGCTATATCTCGATTAATGCATTGTGTGGATATAGTGATATACCTACTTCAGGAATTTAGCTAACTATTGATTCAGAATTCATAACTTTATTGCGACCATGTAGTTGTTTAGATGTTACATTTAGGGTTTGGCTCATACACGGTGCCCACTTAGGGTACAGCAATTTTCAACAAGCATGCAGTATTAAAAATAAAACAAATTTGACAATAGAATTACATCTGGCAACTGAGTGAATTTCATACATAGCTATTGGATTGAAATTGAATGACTACCCATTATATAATAATAGTATAAAAAAATATTCTAAAATAAATAGACAAAAATCAATAAATTACAGATCTATAAAATTTTATTAAATTAAAACCTATATAATAACAAAATCAACTTTCCAATTGACTAATTATATTAATTAATTTGTGCATGTGTATATACAATTTTTTGCCTATAATTTTGAATTTGACTAGAATTTTAATTTGACAATAAAAACGAAATCATCGGATCATCTGTCGAAATTACTTTGCGTAAAATGTAATGTTGTTCATTATAATTACATGCGCCTTAGAACGTCAAGTGCCTAGACTGTATCAAATATAATTTAGGCCCTTCGATAGTTGCGCTACTCGACTGTGGTACGACGATGTGCACCACCACCACCACCACACTAGCCTTACTTAACCTTAACTTAACATTAGAACACTCATAGAGGATCTTCTTTTGAAGAATAATCACATAACCTTCAGATTCCCATATTAATGTAACATATTTAAACATAGGAAGTCACGTAAACTGTTTAGAGTTTCAGTATGAGTGTAGCAGCTACCTGCCTTAACTATTAAATCGATACAATAAAATTGTTACAGTAGTTTGTCATCTACAGTAATGTATCGTAACTAACCTACGAGAAGGCATAACAACAGTTGTATGTAGTACATCAGAACAAGATCAACAAGAAGACCGGCCGCTGCCGGCGCGGGCGCTGCAGCCGTCCCGCAACCGTCCCGCAACCGTCCCGCGCCGGCCCCGCGGTACACGGAGCTGCTCCGCGGAGCGCAAGCACAGCTAGTCGATAAACATCTAATCAGACACTAAACAACGCGCCGGGTGACACGGCTCAGTGATCGAACTAATACCAAATATATGACATTTATAGTATAATACACAACAAGTAAACACAACAACACTGAAGGAGCTCTAGAAGCCTTGCCGGAAAGGGTTCTTGACGGGGGGCGCTGCGGGGGCGGGGGCGACGGTGGGTGCGGGCACGGCGCGGAAGGGATTGCTGGCGGCGGGCTGCGCGGGCAGCTGCCGCGGCGCATGCTCCTGCTGTGTGTAGCCGGGCTCTTGGCCGGCCGGCTGGTAGCCCGCCTGCCCGTACTCCTGGCTCTGGTAACCGCCCTGATACGTGTAATTTCCAGCGTCTACGTTGGACTCCTCCACCTGCCCGTACTCCAGGTGGTTTTTATACTCGTCGTCCACGGGCCGCTGCTCCTGCATGTTGTACGTCTGGTACTCCTTGTCCGGTGGGTCAGCCATCAGAATGTTGGCCTCGTTCTCAAACGGCTTGAAGTCATAGATGTGCCGCAGCTTCATCAGCACGGGTGCGTAAAGGAGGTTGCTGAAGGCAATGAACAGGTTTAGAGCTGTAAAACCAATTGCTTCGACCACTTCACCGGCGATAATTGGTCCTACTGCGTAAGCGAAAGAGTACGAGATGTCTGCGATGGCGTAGATGCTGCCGTACACTGAGACGTAGCGCACGTCCACCAAATATCCGAGAGTAGGTAGGAGAGCTGTATCAATAAGCGCGATACCAAAGCAGATGCCGCATATGGGTATCATAAGCATCTTGTAAGAGTTTGCGAATGGGATGATAAAGCAGCAGAGGCCCTCAAGCGCTAGGCCTGCGGCCGCCATGAGCCACTGGTGCTGTGGGTACTGGCGCGCCATTTTCACCGTGATCACCACACCCAGCACATGCGGGAAGAACGCCGGCAGCCAGATCATGCCAATCTTCCAGTTGTCCTTCGTCAGGTTGTCCTCCATCCACATCGATATCGTCGGCTCCAGGAAAGCCAGCGCCACGTTCGACATCATCAGTGCTCCTGCGCAAACGGCAATGTAAGGATCCATGAGTAGCCGCCAGATTGGAGTGCCTTGTACCTTCGGTTCGTTCGCTTCCTTTATCTGCGTCTTCAGTGGCTTCATAACGAGTAACAGCATGAATCCGTCGAGAAGAGAGATGGCTGCGAGAATTAAAAAGGGCATCTCCTTCCCTGCAAACTGGTAAAGCGCCCCGCCAAAGGGTGGTGCCACCAGGCAGCCGAAGCTGATGAAGGCCAGCGCGATGCCCAGCGCCTTGGAGCGCTCGTTTTCCTCAGTGAAGCGGTCGGCGATCATGGCCAGCCCCGCCGTGTCCGCGAAGGCTGAACCCACGCCCTGCAGGCTGCGCGCGAAGAACAGCATGCCGTAGCTGCGTCCGCACGCGAAGATCGACGTCGACAGAAACATGATGATTAGACCGATCATCATGGGTATGTCGTACCCGATCCGATCGATTAAGGCACCGGAGAAGGGGTTGATCATAAGCTGCACGATGGCCTTGGAGGCGAAAAGTAAGCCGGTGGCGGACTCCTGGCCCTCGTGTGAGGCGAGGATGATCTTGGTGGGCCTGATGGTGCGGTTGCCCTCGCGGTAGGGCTCTAGAGTGACTGCGTGATCGTAGCCCGCCTCGCCCCACGCGCCAATATAACGCAGGTAGTCGGGGATGATGGGTACGATCACCATGTACAGCATGTTGTCGAGCAGCAGCGCGATGCTGACGATCACGAGGATGATCTTGCGCTGCGCGTGCGGTTCCTTGATCTTGTCCCACAAGATCTCGCGCAGCTCGCGCACCTCCAGGTTCAGCATCGGCACCGTGGCGCCATCGATGCGCTTCCATATCGACTGCGGTTCCTCCGCCATCTTGCGCAAGCCCTGCTCGGGTCACTATCTACCTCTCACGACAACTCGACAGCATTATTGGGATCCCCGCTCGTGTCGTCCCGCTCTTGCGCGTGACGTGTCGTGTGCGTGTCGCGTTCACTCATCGACTCCCGGCACGACCACGTATGGGACTTCGGAACCTGACAACAAACAGAAATGATCATGAATGTCATTTCCTTAGGGCATGTGTTTGAACGCGTCTGCGGTTAAATTGTGAGGTGTTTCAAAAGGATTTTGAGTCGATCTTTGTTTTCTGTTAGTTGACATGGTTCCTCTGTCCCGAAGGGTCAAGTTTGGATTTATTAAAGACGATTCAGAGTCCTTTTGAACATTGCACGGGTATTAAACAAACGCTTCGCTAGGCTTACACCTGGGAACAGAAACACTTTGTTAACAAAATCCGAAAACGCAGTAAAGTTACAAATTCTGATAAATAGATGTGGGTTCTTCCTATCGAGCTGATCCGCCGCTGACAAGTTAATCCGCGGCGCAGGCAGGCAGTCGGCTCTAACGACTTGTTTGACCTGAATCTAATTTATTCTCCGCGAAGGAAGCCAATGTCATTACTCTCGTCGAGACGAGGGGACTTTTTCACTTGGTTTTATTGGGGCTCCCTACAAGAATAGAGGCTCGAGTGAAAAGAACGTCGTTTGCGGTTGGAGACTATCCGGTTATCCTTTGTTCGGTGTTCTTAAGCTGAAAGATACTTTCTACTCCATTGTTCATTACAATCTAAATAGATTCAACTTCAGAAATTATTTCTTCCTAAACATCTTTTTTTTGAGAATGAACTAGAGACGTTGTGTACCCCGTAACACATAAACTTTCCCCTGATCTAAACACTTATTTTAAATACTATCAAAGACAATAAATAGAAAATACGGATGAGTGTTTCGTGAATAAATTACATTGATTAAGATCAGCAAATAACCATTTTTTTCTATTTTAACTTATCTCTAAGATTTGTGTTAACCATATCCGAGTAACAGAGTATAGATTCCACTTAGTAGTGGACTAATACCTTACGTTTTATATCCGTCAACAGTTGTTAGATCCATGTAGAGACCCCAAGGTGTCCCTCTGTCCCGAAGGAAGACTCACTCGGTCCGTAATGCGATCTCCATAAGATGCTCTTTTCCTCTTTGCAGCATGTTATTGAGTTTCCCGGCTTCCTATTATTTGCTATGGATATCAAAATGTTTCATCAACGACGAGAGCTCTTCTATATGCTATATAAACTAAGTCTTTAAGAATGCTATGTACTTTATACAGTTTGTGTCCCTTATAAATAAAATTAAAAAATAAAATAAAATATGTTTACGAATAAATATACGGGCTATTGCAGAAACGCCTGGTAGACCTTAAGGGACTTATTCTGTTTGATTACGACAAGAGATGATTATTCGCGATTCAGCGTCACCTGCCCTCTGGAGCTGAGTATATCCAATTCGGTGTAAAGAGGCTCGAAATTTCATCGATGCTTGTACTTGCCCATTGGCTCAGTTGGGAAAGCGCTGGCACGGTGAGCCGGGGGTCGCGGGTTCGGGTCCCGGCATGGGTGGAATTTTTGGCCTCTAAATAGGTTTTTAAAATGACGATTGAAACAAGACGAAATAGATTATTACAGTCTTATCTGTCTAAGTTGTTCGTGATGCGACAACCTCCTTCTGTACTTCTGTATCAGACTAATTAATCGGTTTGCCTTCATAAATCATCGAGTAAAATTAAATCAAATAGATAAAGTCGAAATTTGTTTTGTTCGTAATAATTAAAGTCTCACAATTGGTAAAGGTATGACGTTCCCTAATTGTAAAAGGAACCCAATAAACGTTGTTTTTAGGCGTTCACAAATCTATCAAACACAGTATTTAATGCTGTGTAAGGCCTTTACATTTAAATTACGTGATTTGTAACGCTGGTGTATCGGTTAACACACTTGGCTACCAAAACAATCTTTATAGACTCGATTCCCACTGAAGGCTTGATTTGTACAAATGGCCTCGGTCTGTCTGGGTGTATCAAATATGTTTCTATTCAGCCTACTGCACGTGTATGAATATGCATTAATTTTAGCCCCCGCCGCGTGTAGCCTTCCACGAAAGGGTCGTGTTTTCTTTATGGCCGTGTTGTTCGGTGGAAGTGATTTGCCTTACCGACGTGGCCAAGGCTAGTTCAGCCGCTTGTCACGGCACTAAATACCCATTACAGTTTAGACTGAAGTGGCGTGCGTCACACAGAGCTCAAAATAAATTGTTTCGTTAGTAGCATAAATATAAATACCGACCCCTGTAGGTGAATAGAGTAAAACTCTATCCGCCTTATTCCAAAACGCGGTCTAAATTTAGTACTGGGATTGTTACCAGGTTTAAACCATAGACCAAGTAAAATGTTATTACAAAACGAAGTTTATCGCTACGTCATGGACTATCTATGGTACTAAAGTTAAACTTCTGATACCCCTAGTTTATCTATGGACTAACCTCCAAATTGACGTTTGAATTTGTTTGGTTTCGTGTGTGTGATAGATTGCAATTAATAATTGATATTATGGACGCCATTGATATGATGGATTTCGATGATTTGGACGATTTGGACATGCTGGAGACGTCTCGGCGATCCAGCAGACTTCGTCATAGTGTGGATCCCTTTGAATTAAGTGACGAAGATTTTCGATACAAATATAGGTTCACAAAATGTTTTGGCGAAAAAATTGTTGACTTGTTACGCGAGGATTTGGCGCATGACTCTCGAGGATGCCCATTGAGTCCTGAAGTACAAGTAGTTTGCGCATTACGCAACTGGGCTCGCCATGAAGTAAGTACTATAAAACGTTTGTCAAACCTAACCTTTGATTATGTTCCCAACCTCTAAGACAATGCTAAAATGTTATTGTGTTATTTATAGATTCAAGATGATACAGCTGATCTACATGGTGTATCTCAACCAGTCGTCAGCAAAACATGCAAGAAGGTAGCGGCAGCATTGTCACGGATGTCTAGAAGATTTATTAAAATGCCTTCTACTTTAGCTGATCAAGAGGAAACTATTAGGAAATTCCGCAGAATTGCTAATTTTCCTACAGTAATAGGCGCAATCGACTGTACTCATATTAGAGTAAAAAAAATCAATGCTGATGGGGGTCAGCTGTACATTAATAGAAAAGGATTTCCTTCAATCAATGTACAGGTACCTAGTTTTTATACAAATCCTTTTAACTTTGTGTAGTGAGATTAACATTTATTTATGCCTACTGTGTTATGGCAACAAATATTATATAAATGATAGAATAATATATTAAGTAATTATGAAATAACAGTGTAGAATGGAAAGCTCTAATAAGCTGTCATCTTGCAGGTGGTTTGTGACGCTGACCTGAAAATCATGGACATCGTTACCAGGTGGCGTGGCAGTGTACATGACTCCAGGATATACCGAGAATGTAGGTTGAAGCAGAGGTTTGAGGCTGGCGCATTCTCTGGAATTCTACTGGGTGATAGTGGTTATCCTTGCACTCCATATTTGTTTACACCAGTGCGGAACCCCACGACGCCACAAGAAGAAAGGTACAATAGGTGCCACATCAGTACCAGAAACACTGTAGAACGCTGTTTTGGTTTGTGGAAGCAAAGATTTCGTTGCTTATTAAGAGGCATGTTTGGAGATATAGAAACTGCTAAAAAAACAATTGTTGCATGTGCTGTACTCCATAACATCGCTATCGACATGAGAGAAGACCTCTTTCCTGGTGAGGAAAACGACATTGAGGGATCTTCATCTAGCCCACTTATTGTACAAAATTATATTCCTAATACAGTAAGGGGAAGTTTAAGGAGGAGGCAGTTCATTGAAACTCATTTTTAATCAATTTTAATTTTACAGCCTTAATGGGCTTACTTAAAACTAATAAATAATCAAAAATTGCAGTAAATAAGTTTGTACCTGAAAAGAACAAAAGAATACCTGAACTGACAATCTCAAAAACATTGCTAGTGGTGGTCGGATGAGGATGGCTGAGAATAGAGAATCATGGTGTGTCATGGGTGAGGCTTATGTCTACCAGTGGACGAATGATAGCCACATAGTTCATTGTTTGTTTACAATGTTTCTCCAACTAAGAGAAGGCCTGAGCCCAACAACATGTTATGTTAAATAGATATTTATTGAACAAATATGTACTTATTCTCCAGTATTGGAATTTTTCTTACTTTCTAATAAAGCTATTTCTAATTTTAATTTCTTCATTTTTAATTTGGCAATTTCTATAGTAAATTTATGTTCAATTTCCATCATTTCTAGCTGCCTTTCTTTAAATTCCTTGTTACTTTCAACAATTGACTTGCGCATGTCTTCAGTTCTGTAAAATCAAAAGTAAAGTAAATTAAACATCCTACTTACAGTTATGTACAAAGTAGTATCAGAAGTTTGTTTGCAAGTGGATGAGGCATAAGGTGTATTGTATGTAAGGGTTATTTATAAAAAGTGTATATAAGACTAGGTTTATATAATATTTATTTCAACATACCTATTTTGCAAGCTCTTCCTTTTAGTTACTGTGCTATTTGTACGATCTCTCTTCTCATTTGTAGTTAGGACTGCATGAATTGTTTCTGAAATAAATTAGTTTTATGTAAATATTTTACAAAATTAAGATATAAATAAGACTAAAACAGCTCTATAATAACTATTATTTACCTTTCTCCTCTATAACATCATGTCCTACATTGTCTTCGTTTACCAGCACAATATTTTCTATACTGCTAGGGCCAGGATTAGGGTCAGTGAAGGTTGTTGTTGTTGTTAATGTCGGGGCCAACTGAAGAGAACCTGGAATCTGAAACAAAAATGTAAATAGATATAACTTAGCATTACCTACAATAGTGAAATGGCATGCACAATAGAAATTTTATTTACCACTGCATCACTATCATAGTCATTAACTTCGATGACAAAGTCGTGAGGAGCAATTTCCATTATTGCCAAGTCCTCTTGAGAAGGTGAAGGTGGTTTTTCGCCACCCCCTGTTTTTTCTTGTTCTCTTCTATGAAAAGACAAATTGGACTTGGCAGACAATTTTTGTCTCTTCCAAGCTAACTTCAGCTCTTCATCTGATCGACGTTTGCCAGTCAGCTCATTGAATCTAAAAAGAATAGGTATGTTTTATGCTATCACATTAACAATACCAGCTGTCTGGTACCCAAACTAAAGGCTCTGCTTAGTTTGGGAACAAATAATAGCTGTGTGTGGAATGTGCCAAAATATTATTATTATTACCTAGTTGATATAGTCTTCCACTCCTTTCTTTTATTAATATTATCTGACGTCTTCGTCGATCTATTTTCGATGATATTAGCAGATTGTGCTATAAGTTGACGTAATATTTCCTGTAATAAAAGAACAATTAGTCGATTTAAGGATTATGGCTAGCTTGTGCTGTAGTTGTTGTAATATAATAAACGCGAAAGTTTGTGAGTGTGATGGATGTTTGTTCCTCTTTTACGCGAAAACTACTAAACGGATTTGGATGAAATTTGGTATATAGATAGCTTATACTCTTGATTTACACTGATGCTATAATCTTAAAATAAGTACAGTGAATAAAAGTGCTTTGAATAAAGTTTAAGCGGACAGAATCTAGTAATAAATAAATCAAAACTTACTTTATCTTCTGAGCTCCAATTTTCACTTCTTTTTTTCTTCAGATGTTGCATTTTTATTTTTTATTATTATAATAATCAATAACGAAACCGCCCAAAGTTTAAAAATTAATAATACCTATTCCCAGTATGAAACTATCAGAAAATTTTTGACGTCTCGGTTTGGCGCGCGCGCTGGAATATTTCACACGAGAGTACCCACTTGATTATAAAAACGCTTCAATAACAATATAATAATTAATAGTGCTCATTTTAGTTAGATCGGAACCTAAACAAAGAACAATTTACGATGTATAGGTATTTTAAACGCAATAATGAATATTTTTGCGTTTAAAATGTGAAGATATTATCCATTTAGTGAAACGGAACGCAGCATTGAATGAAAGCTGAATGAACGAATCAGTGAATATTATTTGAACCATGGCTGATCTCTGGTTTAACTGATCCTCGAATAGTCTTCTATTTGTAATAACGACACACATTTGATCTGGGTCTAACTTTGATACCGCAACAATCCTAGATCTTTTAGTCTTGGTTTAAACCAGGACTAAATCAGGTTTTTATAATAACAGGGTCCGCCTTATTCCAAAACGCGGTCTAAATTTAGTACTGGGATTGTTACCAGGTTTAAACCATAGACCAAGTAAAATGTTATTACAAAACGAAGTTTATCGCTACGTCATGGACTATCTATGGTACTAAAGTTAAACTTCTGATACCCCTAGTTTATCTATGGACTAACCTCCAAATTGACGTTTGAATTTGTTTGGTTTCGTGTGTGTGATAGATTGCAATTAATAATTGATATTATGGACGCCATTGATATGATGGATTTCGATGATTTGGACGATTTGGACATGCTGGAGACGTCTCGGCGATCCAGCAGACTTCGTCATAGTGTGGATCCCTTTGAATTAAGTGACGAAGATTTTCGATACAAATATAGGTTCACAAAATGTTTTGGCGAAAAAATTGTTGACTTGTTACGCGAGGATTTGGCGCATGACTCTCGAGGATGCCCATTGAGTCCTGAAGTACAAGTAGTTTGCGCATTACGCAACTGGGCTCGCCATGAAGTAAGTACTATAAAACGTTTGTCAAACCTAACCTTTGATTATGTTCCCAACCTCTAAGACAATGCTAAAATGTTATTGTGTTATTTATAGATTCAAGATGATACAGCTGATCTACATGGTGTATCTCAACCAGTCGTCAGCAAAACATGCAAGAAGGTAGCGGCAGCATTGTCACGGATGTCTAGAAGATTTATTAAAATGCCTTCTACTTTAGCTGATCAAGAGGAAACTATTAGGAAATTCCGCAGAATTGCTAATTTTCCTACAGTAATAGGCGCAATCGACTGTACTCATATTAGAGTAAAAAAAATCAATGCTGATGGGGGTCAGCTGTACATTAATAGAAAAGGATTTCCTTCAATCAATGTACAGGTACCTAGTTTTTATACAAATCCTTTTAACTTTGTGTAGTGAGATTAACATTTATTTATGCCTACTGTGTTATGGCAACAAATATTATATAAATGATAGAATAATATATTAAGTAATTATGAAATAACAGTGTAGAATGGAAAGCTCTAATAAGCTGTCATCTTGCAGGTGGTTTGTGACGCTGACCTGAAAATCATGGACATCGTTACCAGGTGGCGTGGCAGTGTACATGACTCCAGGATATACCGAGAATGTAGGTTGAAGCAGAGGTTTGAGGCTGGCGCATTCTCTGGAATTCTACTGGGTGATAGTGGTTATCCTTGCACTCCATATTTGTTTACACCAGTGCGGAACCCCACGACGCCACAAGAAGAAAGGTACAATAGGTGCCACATCAGTACCAGAAACACTGTAGAACGCTGTTTTGGTTTGTGGAAGCAAAGATTTCGTTGCTTATTAAGAGGCATGTTTGGAGATATAGAAACTGCTAAAAAAACAATTGTTGCATGTGCTGTACTCCATAACATCGCTATCGACATGAGAGAAGACCTCTTTCCTGGTGAGGAAAACGACATTGAGGGATCTTCATCTAGCCCACTTATTGTACAAAATTATATTCCTAATACAGTAAGGGGAAGTTTAAGGAGGAGGCAGTTCATTGAAACTCATTTTTAATCAATTTTAATTTTACAGCCTTAATGGGCTTACTTAAAACTAATAAATAATCAAAAATTGCAGTAAATAAGTTTGTACCTGAAAAGAACAAAAGAATACCTGAACTGACAATCTCAAAAACATTGCTAGTGGTGGTCGGATGAGGATGGCTGAGAATAGAGAATCATGGTGTGTCATGGGTGAGGCTTATGTCTACCAGTGGACGAATGATAGCCACATAGTTCATTGTTTGTTTACAATGTTTCTCCAACTAAGAGAAGGCCTGAGCCCAACAACATGTTATGTTAAATAGATATTTATTGAACAAATATGTACTTATTCTCCAGTATTGGAATTTTTCTTACTTTCTAATAAAGCTATTTCTAATTTTAATTTCTTCATTTTTAATTTGGCAATTTCTATAGTAAATTTATGTTCAATTTCCATCATTTCTAGCTGCCTTTCTTTAAATTCCTTGTTACTTTCAACAATTGACTTGCGCATGTCTTCAGTTCTGTAAAATCAAAAGTAAAGTAAATTAAACATCCTACTTACAGTTATGTACAAAGTAGTATCAGAAGTTTGTTTGCAAGTGGATGAGGCATAAGGTGTATTGTATGTAAGGGTTATTTATAAAAAGTGTATATAAGACTAGGTTTATATAATATTTATTTCAACATACCTATTTTGCAAGCTCTTCCTTTTAGTTACTGTGCTATTTGTACGATCTCTCTTCTCATTTGTAGTTAGGACTGCATGAATTGTTTCTGAAATAAATTAGTTTTATGTAAATATTTTACAAAATTAAGATATAAATAAGACTAAAACAGCTCTATAATAACTATTATTTACCTTTCTCCTCTATAACATCATGTCCTACATTGTCTTCGTTTACCAGCACAATATTTTCTATACTGCTAGGGCCAGGATTAGGGTCAGTGAAGGTTGTTGTTGTTGTTAATGTCGGGGCCAACTGAAGAGAACCTGGAATCTGAAACAAAAATGTAAATAGATATAACTTAGCATTACCTACAATAGTGAAATGGCATGCACAATAGAAATTTTATTTACCACTGCATCACTATCATAGTCATTAACTTCGATGACAAAGTCGTGAGGAGCAATTTCCATTATTGCCAAGTCCTCTTGAGAAGGTGAAGGTGGTTTTTCGCCACCCCCTGTTTTTTCTTGTTCTCTTCTATGAAAAGACAAATTGGACTTGGCAGACAATTTTTGTCTCTTCCAAGCTAACTTCAGCTCTTCATCTGATCGACGTTTGCCAGTCAGCTCATTGAATCTAAAAAGAATAGGTATGTTTTATGCTATCACATTAACAATACCAGCTGTCTGGTACCCAAACTAAAGGCTCTGCTTAGTTTGGGAACAAATAATAGCTGTGTGTGGAATGTGCCAAAATATTATTATTATTACCTAGTTGATATAGTCTTCCACTCCTTTCTTTTATTAATATTATCTGACGTCTTCGTCGATCTATTTTCGATGATATTAGCAGATTGTGCTATAAGTTGACGTAATATTTCCTGTAATAAAAGAACAATTAGTCGATTTAAGGATTATGGCTAGCTTGTGCTGTAGTTGTTGTAATATAATAAACGCGAAAGTTTGTGAGTGTGATGGATGTTTGTTCCTCTTTTACGCGAAAACTACTAAACGGATTTGGATGAAATTTGGTATATAGATAGCTTATACTCTTGATTTACACTGATGCTATAATCTTAAAATAAGTACAGTGAATAAAAGTGCTTTGAATAAAGTTTAAGCGGACAGAATCTAGTAATAAATAAATCAAAACTTACTTTATCTTCTGAGCTCCAATTTTCACTTCTTTTTTTCTTCAGATGTTGCATTTTTATTTTTTATTATTATAATAATCAATAACGAAACCGCCCAAAGTTTAAAAATTAATAATACCTATTCCCAGTATGAAACTATCAGAAAATTTTTGACGTCTCGGTTTGGCGCGCGCGCTGGAATATTTCACACGAGAGTACCCACTTGATTATAAAAACGCTTCAATAACAATATAATAATTAATAGTGCTCATTTTAGTTAGATCGGAACCTAAACAAAGAACAATTTACGATGTATAGGTATTTTAAACGCAATAATGAATATTTTTGCGTTTAAAATGTGAAGATATTATCCATTTAGTGAAACGGAACGCAGCATTGAATGAAAGCTGAATGAACGAATCAGTGAATATTATTTGAACCATGGCTGATCTCTGGTTTAACTGATCCTCGAATAGTCTTCTATTTGTAATAACGACACACATTTGATCTGGGTCTAACTTTGATACCGCAACAATCCTAGATCTTTTAGTCTTGGTTTAAACCAGGACTAAATCAGGTTTTTATAATAACAGGGTTATTACTTTCTATCACGGGGAAGCAATTGGAAACGCGAACGAAGGCGGTTTATGTATTTATATTTCAGCGGTGAACAAAAACGTCGTGAGGAAACCTGAGAGTCTGAGCTATTCACATACCTCAGCGCCTGCAATCACCAATCCCTGGTGGGCACGCGTGGTGATTAAGCCCATACTCTCTCTGAGAGAAGACCTGTGCCCTACAGTAGGACGTATATAGGCTGCTTATAATAGTCTAAATAGATGCCATTTTATATTACTAATTACACAATAGCGGCTTTAAAACCACCCACAAATGAGCGTGTATTGTGTATCTGCAGTGTCGTTACCGCGCCTATTTAAAGAGGACGTAAATAACACCCACAAAAAAAACATGGCATTGACTGGATACAAATAAATAATAACTGACAACACTACAACACGTTTTCCATGTGGCACCGGATTAAGAATAGCGTCACTCCATTTCCTTCCGTGGATGTCGTAGAAGGCGACTAAGGAAATAAATTACCAGGAGACGGGCAGCAGCGTCTTCCTGAGATTCCAACCGTATCCTGCGATCGCCAACCCGCCTGCCAAGCGTGGCGATTATGCCAAAACCCCTCACGGTTATAAAAACCACGAAGGAGGCCTATGTCCTGCAGTGGGCGTTAAGTGGCTGATGATGATGAACACTACAGCCCTAAAAACACAGAAATAATTTGAACGAATATGATCTTTAAATTCGAAGTATTATAATTCGGAGCCGGTGTCAAGTTAAATGACCAGCAAATACATTTTTGGGCACCAACTCCAAAATATATTTCTACAATACTTTCATGCATGTAGGTATCTACTTCCAATTTAAAAGTCATATTAGTTTTAATTATTTCTGTGTTTTAGTGCTGTAGCGTGTGGACGTCGGTTTTTATTTTTTATGTAAAAATAATATTTCACGATTTTTTGTGAATATCACCACCAAATTGTGTTTTCCGAAAGCAAATGCACGAGTCACTATAAAAAACAACCAAATCGCTTCAAGTGTGCCTTTACAATTAAGTAGAGTTCCCTCGATTTCTCAAGGATCCGATCGTCACATCCTGACTTGATGACCACCTGTGAAGTCTGCCCTTTCAAACATAAAATATTTTTTCAAATCGGTCCGGGCGTCTTCAAGTAATCGGGGAACAGCCTAACTTAATATTATAAACGCGAAAGTCTGTATGTATGGATGGATGTTTGTTACTCTTTCACGCAAAAACGGCTGAACGGATCCTGATGAAATTTTGCACAGAGATAGATTAGAATAATAAGAAGAAAGACATTTATTATACCAACAAGATACATCACAGAAACAAAATAAGCATATAGTCTGCATTAGTACATAGGCTAATTTTTATCCCGGAAAAATACACATCAAAATTACCACGCGAACGGCGTCGCGAACAACAGCTAGTACCTACATAAAACAAATATAATTATAAAGAAAGATCCCGACGAATTGAGGACCTCCTTTTTGAAATCGGTTAAAAATACCTTCTAAACTAACAAGCGCAATATTTGACATGGAACACCACCAACTCTGTTGATCGATAGTTACCTTGGAGGCTATTGTATATTTCACATTAGAGTTATTCCAAACGCAAAGACAATATTAATATAGCTTTGGTAAGGAGCCCGCCTCGAGGGTCCTCGAACGAGCAAACAATCTACGGAACTAAAGAGATCAACCCTTTGCCATTGTTCCCGCAAAACCAGCGCGCTCCAAACCGAAGTATTGAATTAATTTGACAGAATAGTGATGCCTTAAATTAACCACAAACGGTATCGCTTATTTTGGCAATTTGCCAAACTGCCGTCTCTTACTGCCGTCCACAAGCTAAAATGCCGTTGTCCACCATCCAGTCGATTTTAACTTGATGACAGACATGGTGATGATGATGACAGCTCAGAAGAAAAATCTCTATCGATTCCTCCAACACAATTTTTCCTAGCTTTTATACTTCCAGAGATAAAAAAGTAAAAAATGCCGTTATGTTAGTTTAATTATAAAATAATTAAATAACAATTGTGTTTAATAACACCAAAAAAATTTTTTTTTCGTTACTAATTAAGGGTAAAGCTATTTTAAAGTACTCAAAAAGATCTTTCTTCTGATACCTCGAGTGCAGTCAAATTATGTATAGTTATCAAGCAGCATACATTTTTATTATTTTCCTTGTTTTTGCGCAGAACTCGAAAGTTGATTTTTGGTGATAACGGCGTTTTAGCTCGTGCATGGCAGCGTAGGCGTCCGTTAAAAGCCCGGATTGCGCTTCTAAAGTGTGATCCTTCTATGGGTAGTACCTACAGTTATCACTTTCCATAGGTCTGCCTAATGATAGTCCGTTGTTCCTAAAGTTCTTCGTGAATAAATCTTCGGTTATAAGACTGAAGTATTATCACTATTGTGAAATACTATAAATAAAGTATTTCAAAGTTTCGTACTACGGAATACGCGCAACAGTCAAATTCTCATTAAACAGAACTAAGCCAATATTTGGTTCCAAGATTTTGAGAATGGCTGGCGTCGCACCCCAGCGAATAGCAGCAGCGAGTACTTGTGCATAGACTACAGGTCTACGGGCCACTTGAACTCAAACAATGCGCCGCTTTGAGAACACGAGAGACTCGGGGGCCTGTCACAGGGTTATCGGGTGATTCTCTTTGCAAATGGTGCTAAGCTCAATCTAGAGTGGCATTATATAAATTTTATTATTAGGTTCCTTACACTTCCATATGCTTTATATTGGACACCTAAGTTATTTTAAAAACCTGGAAAACTTTACGCATAGTTTACACGGGAGGGTATCCAATACCTAGGTCATGGGACATATTAACTAAGGACTGACATTTATGTTAGTCCATCTTCAAAAATGTTGATTTAGCATAATCAACATTTTTGAGTTTATATAAAATTATTGTTTTGCCAATTTAAGTTTTAAAATTCGCCAAAATATTTTTGGAACGTAACTTAATAATTTTTGCCGAGGGTAATACTTTTAAAAAGACGTCTGTCACCTCAGTCTACCGCGACCACGGCACTTGTAAAAGTACCGAAACGTCGGAAAATTTAAAAATGAAAAAGTAAACGAGTAATCCGTGCGAATTCCGTTTTTATACTGGAATATTTGTTAATGTTTTTTTTTCTCGTTGTATGTTAAAAATCAATCAACAATAAATATGAATTTAACGTCTACAGAATTATCTTCGTAGATAATCGCATATTACCGGAGTGTTGGCGCAGCACGCTCAATATGTATATTGCTTGAATGGGCGCTTGTAAAAGCGCTCATTGTATTTTGTTAGGTATGAGTATTTATACCCGACAAAATACAATGAGCGCTTTTCGGGGTGATTCTTGTAGTTTTCTACGATGACTTATTTCCATTTCTTATATGATTACAGGTTCTAGATCTATTAACGTTAACAGATCTGATTGATTGATTGATCGTTGGAAAAAATGTACGCGTCGAATTGAGAACCTTCTCCTATAAAGTCGTTTAATTTTTCTTCGAAAATTAAGTTTATGATACTTATACAGGCACAAAGCATTACATGTTCTGAGTACACAGGGTGTTTCAGAGAGGTCTGGTGGGGCATATTTGGTTTAAGTAATCTATGAAACAGCTGATATCTTTTTTTGATATTTTGGAGTTGCTCCCCTTAAGTTTCACTGGACCTTTCTGGAACACCCTGTATGAGTAAGTGATTTCTATGTTTCGGTCGTTAGTTCTTACTGTTACTAACGAAAACTCCGACCTCAACCACTCGAATCAGACCCTTGACGTCCTCTAACCCCACTTGGTTAGTTCGTCAGGCAGGTATGTACTCGTACCCCCCAGCTGGGGTGAACGGTGTTTGATAAGTCCTAAAGATCGGCTTGGAATAAGTTGGTGATTAATCGATTTACTGCAAAATGTCTATTGACCAACTCAAACAGACGTCATTTTGTCATCGCTCAACCGTTTCGCCTCCTTGAATTTGTTAAATTCCATTATTTGTAATTTTTATGGACTTCAGAGATCATGATGTAGGTACCTATGAAGGATTTTACAATGATACAATGAAATGTTTAAATATTGTGAACGTGATGAATGAAGGGGCGTATTAATTATTTCATGGAATGGTGTTGTTTGTACTTGTTTAACTCATTGTTTTTGTTTTTCAGTCAATTAATTGTTTAATTAACTACCTAACCAATTTCTTCGAATACTTGCGTATATACGTAGTAACATAACATAAACTCTCACCTGTATCCTGGAGAGGTAGGCAGAGAGCAGGGTGTGCCGCCACGATCCTGACAGATCTCTTTCGCTTCATCAACATTCATAAGTCGTTGCATGCACGCACGCCGGTATATCTGTAGTGTGTATGAATTGTTTAACGCAATGGTTTTAACTGTAATGTTATGTGACTTAAATAAATAAATAATAATTTTATTGCTCTGAGGTTTGTGCAATTTCAAGGTTATCTCAGTCGGCAGTACAGAGCCCACACAGTTCACCCGCAGGACTCCTCGGCCCCGCCTGTGCCGGCCTGGCAAGGTCGTCACCGGTCACGCGACGTCAGCCGACACGGCACGCCACCGAGGGTGACCTGCCCCTCGAAGTGCCTGCGGATCGACAAATCCGCCAGACGTCGCGCTGTTGTTCGGAAATAGTTATTTGTTATACAAGAGGGCAAAGTTGCTTTTTAACCGCGTGCTCATTTGATGATCGAGCAAGCGAAGGATTCTAAAATTAGAATCCTGAGCGTTAGCGAGGGAATCAAAAGAGCATAAGGTAAAAAATCTTTGCACTCGAGTGCAACACGTAACTTGTCATCACACCTCAGCGAGGAAATGACTAAATGCAAAAAAAAACACAAAGGAGGTTCCGAGTCTAAGTTTTTACCAAATTAAAACAAAGTTTTATGATAAATTCGCACCATGGGGCTAGAAGTAAATAGGTTTAATGATGTTTTGAATTTACAAACTTAGTGCACTCGATGTTCTAAATTCAATTTACTTTATCCTCTAGCGGATAAAAACGGCACTCAGATATCGAAGAGCAAAAATACTCCTTCCGAGATGGGGGGATGAAAATTTCTTTAATTTTGTTGGTTTATTTCTACTGTCCGCAGGTGAAGATTTTTGCTTGACATTAATGACAGCTTAAAAAACGGCATTAGGTTTAGGGATTTCAACCCAGTAGAGGATGTATTAGCAAAAAGCAAGATAAAAAGTATCCGAAACCGTCGTTCGTCCATGCAGCGACTAATGAATTTTAAAGCGACCGAGGTATGTCAGGATCGTGGTAAGTAGCAAACACTGGTCTCTGCCTACCCCTCCGGGACACAGGCGTGACTTTATGTATATATGTGTGTTGTAGGTAATATAAAGTAAACACTTGAAACTACCTATTTCACTCAAATAGGTAGTCATTATCTCATGCCAGAGCACCGACATAATTTCAAATTATTGAATTGGGCTCATACTGCTCCAAGTATTCAGGCACAAAATGGCCAGAGACACGTCTGGTTTATATACAATTAATACGTTGCTAATATCATTAGATGTACTTTATGCGAGCTGAATAAAATGCAGCAGCACTCCTGCACCTGACAGGTCCTTCAGCAAGTTGAAACGAATTGTTTTCAAGCAAATTCCTGTGCCGTAGCGGCCACAATGTCGCCGCACGACCATTGTCTGGTCTCTGGTGGTCGCGGGTGCTCGTGGCAGCTTTGTCTCGCTGATTGGATCTCGTGTCCGCATCGACGGATTGCATGCGGTGGAGCCGCTTTGTTCTCGCTAATTGTTTTCTTGCTGTTCTTGTCCTCTGGTCTCTGACAACCTCTGTATTCATTAATTCGTCAATAAAAATTGCTATAAAAATAATAAATTCATCATCATCATCATAAGGCCACCTCTGCCCACTACTGGGTATAGGCCTTTTCCCCATCACGTCATCCTTTGCGGTCTTTCGCCATTCGCATCCACGGCCCCCTACCTTCTCTCAGAGAGAGTATAGGCTTAATCACAACGCGTGCCCACCTCGGATTGGCGATTTCAAGCGCTGAGGTATGTAAATAGCTCGCATACTCAGGTTTCCTCACGATGTTTTCCTTCACAGTTAGCGAGTGGAATACCAATAGCTACTATAACTTCACAAATGTACATAACTTAGAAAACAAAGTCATAGGTACACGCCCGCACTGGGAATCGAACCTGAGTCTCCCGCTTCCGAGTCCAACGTTCTACACACTTTGGAAGAAAATTGATGCTCTATAGGAAATGGCTTGCGTGGGTTAAACATCAGGCATTAATAATTTAAGTATAAACCTTGTATATGTCACAAATGTACTCGACATACTTATTATTATCATCATTGTGTATTCCTAATATTTGATTTCTGTATAATACGAGTATAATAATATTATAACAAATTGGAGATAATAAATAGGCACTGCACTATTTATTATCTCCAATTAAAGTTTTACCCCAACAACAATGTTAACACTTTCTTGTACCTCAAGCAGTTTAAAACTAAGTAGTAACAGCATGTATGTTATGTGTGTATGTAACTTGATTCGGGATTCACTTTGTTGTTTTTTGTCCTTTGTAACAACAAAACGAATATTTATAGGCATGCTCAACGCCGAGTCGTTATTTTGTAACTGGTTGTAAATTGTAATATTCTGTCGTGACCTTACCTACCCCTTGGCGAGCTGCCGAGGTCGAGCCATTCACTACACGTAACAACGTTTTTCTAAAACTTTAAACGCCTGTTTGGGACCCCTTGAATATTGCAAAGGGAAAAATTATTAGAAAAACGTGAAGAAAATAAGTAATGGACGGCGGGGGGCAGCCCTCGCTTTAAAGGTGCGCCCCCTAACTGGATTATATGGAAGGTAAACATTCGTATTAGAATGAAATTAAATTGCTATTTCTAAAGAGAGCGCTGCACCGCCGCCGGACAAACCGTAGCTCGGCCAGGCAAATGGACTGGGAAATTTAATTTTAGAAATCAGATATTTTAAATCAAGTTTGCCTTTTTCAGACTAGCTGGTATCTTTGGCCTTTTTCACCCCTTTAGCACACTGACGCCGCGGACCGCAAAACGATAGCGAAACACTGAAATGAATAATCTAACACGAGACGTAAATAGGAAATAACAGACAAATAAAGCGACAGTAAAAAACACAAAAATGCGACTGCTAAAAGTGACTAAATGTGTCCGTTGAATTTTAAATCTCAGCAGGCAGGACCTCTCAATTAATTTCTTGTAGGTGAGTAAGTTTGGCTAGTGTTTAGTTTTACAAGGTTACAAGTTAGATAGATTTTGGTGACTTTTTACTCACAAAGTGACAGCTAATGTCGTAATTTTGTTTTTTTTTCTTAACCTCATATAGCCAGTGACACTCATTTGACACCTGATTTGGCAAAATGGGTGTGTAATGATTGGTATAACAACTTTTGATACATTTTCACTGGATATAACAACATTTAATATAATTTCATTGGATATAATCACTCAAGGGGCATAATAAACTTTTGGTATAACAACAATCAGTATAATTTAATGGCGTATAATGCTCAAATAGTATAATACATTTTTGATATAACGTTTAATGGATATAATGTATATTGGATATAAGTATTAGTGGTATAATGTTTGTTAAGATATAATATACCTAACCTAACCTAACCTAACCGCCAGCGTGTCGACGTCACCCCGCTTCGCGGGGTGCCTATTTCCGCTTTAAGGGACACAAGCTAACCCTAACCTAACCTACAAATAATACCTCTGTTACAATTCTTTGTCGTTTTTTTACTGCGGGGGGCTTCGCCCCCCGAGCCCCCATCAGGGGGTTTTCGCCCCCCCGTCCCCTCTTTTTATGTCTGCCCTAACCTAATATTCTATATAATAATTCTTATACGAAAATATAATATGTGTTACCAGTTTGTCAGTGGCTATTATACTGCTATGTTTCAGTGGGGTGCGTAACGATCGATATAAAAACTTCTGATTTATTTTCACTGGATATAACGATTCCAGATTATGCCAATAGTACATTATATCAACTGAGTTTTATATCTAACAAAGTTATATCCCATGTATGTTATACGTTATGACTGTTAGATTAATAGTTGTTATATTACAAGTTAATTATATCTGTTGATAATTATATTACATGAGAATATATCAAATGTTGTTATATCAAGAGTGCATTATGTCCTTTAATCGTTATATCCAGTGAAAATATATCAAAAGTTTTTATATCGATCGTTACGCACCCTGGCAAAATAGCCGATTGGCGCCTACGCGGGCATCAAACGAGCATACATAATATAATCTTTGTCGTTAAATAAAATCATATCCTCTCTCTCTAATCATGTCGTAAAGAGCAAAAAAACGCCTAGTTAAACGGCTTATTTAAAATGTTGAATAGGGGATATTTTAGCGAAGGACATGATGAAAAGTACCCGCGACCGGCGTGCGTGCGTGCAACTATTTAATGTTGACAAGCGGAATGGGCTTATCAGGATCGTGGTGAGTGGCCAACCCTAGTCTCTTACCCCTCCTGGATACAAGGGTGAGTTTATGTAATATGATGTTTTAATAGTTTTTTTAATGTTTCAAGTTATACATACATACGCACATGCTCTAGTTCTAGTTCGACTGGAGATATCCGCACTTAACCTCATGGTTGAGCCATTGTACGTAACAATTGCTGAGGTATGTAAATACCTCAGATATTAGGGTTTCCTCACATTGTTTTCCTTCACAGTTAGCGAGTAGTATTGCTACAATAACTTCACAAATGTACGTAACTTAGTAAACAAAGTCATTGGTACATGCCAGGATTCGAACCCACGACCTTCTGACTGAGAAGCCGGCGTTCTACCCCTCCGCTACCACTGCTGTTGACCACTGCTGTACACACATACTCATGAAAAATGTTACCCTCATTCGCTTTCGCAGTCGGGTAAAAATTCACGTGCATCATCCCATTTCGCTGGCGGCGGTGCGTCCCTGTGAAAGACCAGGTGAGCGCGGCGGGGCAATTTCCACGGGGGAGGGGGGCCGGGGGAAGGCGCTGGGGCGAAGTCCCCTGGGGCTGCGAGGGCTTGCTGGCTGGAACACGAACGTGACGTTGCCAAACTTGCCGCCGAGCGCGATGTGTTTGAAACCTAATCCGAGTAGGTGAGCGAAAACTTTGAGTGCCATCCTATTTCTGACGGTGACGTGATAGTCCGAGGGAGTCTAGTTTCAGTCACTTAATGGTTCGCGATTTAATTTAATTTTACAAGTATCTACAGGGTGTAACGAAATTTTACTCGTCAATACGATAAATTGATACTATGGCGAGATTCCTTTAAAAAATATCGGCTGTTAAATGGATCTACGTATGCCGCAAGTGGCAACTTTAGTGTGGAGCTGATATTTTCTCGCGATTTCCAGTTTTCCACATAAAGGTAGATAAGTAGATTTTGAGTAACCGTTGTGCCTCCAAATCTAACGGCGTGGCTATATCAATTTATAAATAAAGGTATCATATTATTTTTATTCCTATCCTATCGTGTGCAACACAAGAATCTAAATGCTCGTCGTATACGGAAATAAAATTTTACAGTTGCTTAACCAGTATAGGTTATTTATTATTTTTATTTAGGAGGTTTGCGAGCAACGGAAAGTGGTTAACTTTTTTCAGTGCCGCGTGAATGTAGAAAGCACAATGCTTTTGTGGCATCAACTTTCGAACTGCGACGTCAACCCACACATAGATAGTACACCTTTATAAGTATACATTGTTGTCTATGAGTGTGTGTGCTTTGAATATTTCACGAGTTCCGGTGGCCACGAAAGTGGTATTGTATGTTGACTGTCACTCAGTGCTATCCGCTTACATTTCAGGGTTTATAATTTCATTTGACGAAAGGAAGTCCGTAATTTATTTTATGAGCTTTTTCTGAACTTTCCAACACCAGACATGTATAGCGGCTTCATACAATGCAACGATTCTGTTTGGGAGGAAGGCTCATGTTATAAGGCTACTACGACATTAAAGATTATTTAGATGGCTTTAATGCAATGCACGAGTTCTAGATACAAATCACTAAATACAAAGTCAATGCACTAGGGTGTGCTTCATGTAAGAGGCTTTCTCTCCCAGCAAACCTTTGGAAACCTTTCGAAATAAGTATTTTAACTCTATAGTATTTTCTGAGGTTAACACGAGCTTTAGACACAATAAAACAGTTTTTAACGAATATTAACTCGTTTACTTTTCCATTTTACAATTTTCCGACGTTTCGGCACTTTTGCAAAAGTTTTATTAATTTTAACTCTGTTAATTAAGAAACAAATTCGAAAAGGCTAAGTATGAAGTTTTATTTGGCCATTTTCACCTCTAATTGCTTGAAATGGGCACCTATGTTTAATTTCGTGTGGCGCCGGAATAAGAATAGCGTCACCACAATTCCTTGCGTGGATGTCGTAGAAGGCGACTAAGGAAATAAACTACCAGGAGACGGGCAGCAGCGTCTTCCTGAGATTCCAACCGCATACTGCGATCAGAATGAAATAAATATTAAAGGGGGCCTCCCATATAACAAACGTGGTCTAAAGACAGCGCTCGCCATCTAGCAGCCATCTATGTAACCTTCACAGCGCCCATGTCATGTCGTTAAATGCCAATGTTGAACGCTTGTTGTTGGTTTCTATAGATGGCGCTGGTCTCAAATTTGATCTTTGTCTAATTTTGTAAAGATAATGGGCACGGAACCCTTCGTGCGTGAGTCCGACTCGCACTTGGCCGGTTTTTATACACATGCTCTTTCATGGGTTACCCAATGCTTTCCCAACTTGGGTAGGTGACTTCAAGGTTTGAGCTGTGTAAACACCTCAACCACAAAAAGTTTAAAGATAAAGATAAAGATAAAGATAAAGATTATTTATTTGTCAAACATGAGATATAAGGTTTTTACATTGAAATACGTCCTGTACATGTTTCGCCCATCGGGACTTACAAAATATTTAGAGAGAGCACCATCGTTTGTCATTAAAATATATCTCTATCACAAAATACTTTCCATACGAGCTATATTTACGTCAATTATGTTGATATTGGTAAATTCAAATGCAGTCGGAAAAATGAAATATCAACTTGTCAAATATTAAAGTACATTTCAAAGTCAAGTTTGTGTGTAGAAGAGTCAGTACATAGTCATATAATAATAAATCAATCAGTTAGAAATTCTATTAGCTTATAGTAGCATTTTTCTAGTAGCATTTTTTTCAATTTAAATTTGAATTGGCCCATGTCAAATTCTCGTATATCTCTTGGTATTTTATTATAAATCATAGGCCCCATACAATATAGACTTTTATGCATAAGTGCGGTATTGGCTCTACGTATACATACTCTATTTTCATCCCGTTGTAAGCGGGTTCTGACTAGCGAGATCGGTCGGAAAATGCCTGGGTTCGATTTTACAAAGAGTGCTACATCTAAAATATACATTGACGGAAGTGTTAGAATATTGTAGTTTTGAAAGTATGGTTTACAACTATCCGTCTTTTTCAGTCCAAACATTGCCCTTAGACACCTTTTTTGTACTTTGAATGCTATCTCTCTGTCGGTTGAGTTACCCCAAAAGATCAGACCATACCGCAACAATGAAGCTACCGTGCCATGATATGCAGTAATTAGAGCATCAATATTAGTGACAGGGGCAAGTTTATAGAGGAGATAAGCAGACGAGCTAACTTTTTTGCAAAGTTCCGCAATATGCGCTTTCCAGTTTAAATTTCGGTCCACCGTTAGTCCTAAGAATTTTGTGGTCTCTACTTCTTGTATTTTAATATTTTCATAATGAATATCCAAATTTGCTGTTGGTAACCTTTGGCTAAATTGCATAAAATTAGTTTTACTTAAATTTACCTTCAAGTTATTATTGTTTAACCAAATTATAATAGATTGTAGAGTCCGATTTATATCACATTCGTAAAAAGTCTCTTGGTCACATTGGATTGTGACAGTGCTATCATCTGCAAATAGGGTCATCGGGTGTGGAGTGGCTCTGGGAAGATCATTAATGTACAGTAAGAATAGTAACGGTCCCATTACACTGCCCTGTGGGACGCCATGGCGAACTTCACGCTCACGTGACCTATAAATATCTTCATGTTTAGTTTTAGGATTGATTTTTGAGATTTCTGTACATTGTGTCCTGTTTTTAAGATATGACTCTATTAATTTCCACACATTACCCCTTATTCCGTATGCCTCAAGCTTTCGCAGTAAGATAGTATGTTCTACGTAATCGAAAGCCTGTGTCATATCCATGTATAACGCAGAGACTGAAACTCTTGCATCAACACATGTCATAACTGTGTTTAAGAAATCGTAAACAGCCAGATTAATCGTCTTATTTTGCCTGAATCCCTTTTGTTCCTTAGTTAATATGTTATTATGTTCCAGATAGGCGTACATTTTTGCATAAATATATTTCTCAAAAATTTTTGCTATTATCGGAATAAGGGCAATTGGTCTATAAAATTCCATTAGGTGTCGGTTTTCTTTTTTAAAGACTGGTTTTATTATCGCTTGTTTCAAATTATTAGGATATATACCCGCTGCTATGCTTAGATTAATAATATGACTTAGATGATGGCAAATTTCTAGGGCTACGTATTTTATTATCTTTGTAGAGACGTCATCGTATCCCACACTGTTTGTATTTTTTAATGATTTAATTATTCTAAAAATATCGTATGGAATACTAGCCTCCATGAACATCGAATTACTACACGGTGTAATATAGGATCCTAATAAACGTGTGTGTGTGCCAGCATTGTCAATGGGCTTAATTTTGTCAATGAAAAAGTCATTAAATGCATTTGATATGGCTTGTGGATCTGTAATCGTCTTTTTGTCAATTTCTATTTTAGAGATAGAGTCTTTAGGTATGGTTTGCTTCGAACTATTTATTATTTGCCATGTGGCCTTAGACTTATTGTCCGACATATTTATTTTATAATTATTTTGGGCGCGTTTTGTTAAACGTACGATTTTTTTGAAAATTTGTGTATAATTTTTTAAATTTGTTTTATTTAGTGTATTAGGTTCAAGTCTGTACAACCATAGTAACTTTCTCTTTTTTCGGCTGCAAGCTTTTATACCACGCGAAACCCAGCTAGGGCGTTTAACTGTTTTTATTGTGACTACTTTATAGGGAAAGCAAAGGTCGTAGAACAATCGAAATTCTTCTATGAATTCATTATACGCGGTGTTAGGGTCACTGGTTTCGTATATTTTGGAAAAAGAAAGAGTTTTAATAATTTCCTTAAATTTCTCCATATTTTCTTTATTGTAGTCTCTACGTTTGGTACGCCAAAAAGGTAGGAGGCAGACTTTTTTTGCTGGACATTTTAGCAGCTGAGCAGTATGGTCAGATAATGATAATTCTATCACTTCCGCTTTACAATTTTTTCTGAAGTCATGTGCAAAATTATCTATACAGCTTCCACTTACAAGTCTCGTTGGCTGTCTTAATTCTAGTTTTAGGTTAAAGTTCAAAAGTAAACACTCAAA
Organism: Yponomeuta evonymella; assembly: GCA_963969515.1. Taxonomy (NCBI): domain Eukaryota; kingdom Metazoa; phylum Arthropoda; class Insecta; order Lepidoptera; family Yponomeutidae; genus Yponomeuta; species Yponomeuta evonymella. Next base: position 434,394 of record OZ018350.1, on the reverse strand, counting down.
CTCTAGTTTAACAGCACTTTCTTTTAGTAAATCTATATTAAAGTCGCCAGCAACTATTAAATGCTTACGTTTCCTCGATTTTAAATTCACTTTCTAAATCGAAATCGAATTTAAATTCACGAGTGCACGTAGGTAAGAACGGTATACTATAGGAATAATTGTTATTGTGCTTGTCGATCACCGGAAGTGAACTAACATGCAATCAGCACGCTTGGAAAGCTACTCGCATAGCCAAATAACCTTCCGCAATCAGAGCACCGTGACTCAATCAACGCTGTTTAATTTCCTTCCGCCGGCCGGCAGGGTAGCGTCACCGGCAGCGTCGGGTTGCGCCCCCGGGGCCCCCAGCCGGCGCTGCGCCCCGCCGAGCGCTTTGAACGCCCTGGAGCGCCCGTTTGATCTGACGCACGCAGGTAAGTGTAGGCTATGAGGGGTCGAGCAGTCGGAAACACCGACCGAGGCTAAGGACAGATACGATCAAGGTAAGGCCATGACGAATGCCACTACGGTTGCTAAGCATAAATATTGGCTTTTTTTAGTTAAAACTTTTATACGTGTGCAGTGCGCACATCTGCTCCGTCTCTACTGTGTATTCTCTGCAGGTCAGGGTGGAATGTGGTTGGTTTGCTATGGGGACAACTTTGAAATCGTGACGCACGCACACGCACACGCACACACACACACACACACACACACACACACACACACACACACACACACACACACACACACACACACACACACACACACACACACACACACACACACACACACACACATTTTGCGTGCTTAGTAACACAAATTTAAATTACTATTATTTCAGTTAATAGCTACAATTTTTCTTTTATGTCAGTAGCAATATAGATTCTCTGAAACTATTATATCAGTTAAACGTAGTCGAGCGCCTGCGATACAGGATTTCCTAGTGTAGGGCTCAATGTTATTCGATCCGTATTCTGCAATAAATAATTTGAATTTGAATTGGAATTTGTGAAAAAAATAGCAACTATTTCATATATTTTAATACCGCTTATATTTTTTCGCGATTTGGGGGGTTTTCCTTGTAGTAAAATTTGTATGTATTGACCCTCCCTCAATTTTCGGATGTATTTGGGGATTTTATTACACCCTGTATTATTGGTTGTCACAATCGGTTGATAATCTGGCGACAGATTTACAGATTTGCTTAGTTTGACAATAGGAAAAGCTTAGCCGTGTATGATAGAATAAATAGAGCAGATTTATCGATCTGACTGTCTCTCAAATTCTTCTGTCTTCAAATTCTCTCATTCTCTATCAAAACTACTCATATCGTGTCATTATCCCCCCGTATGCAAACGCCAGTATACCCCTTAAAAAGACAAAGGTCGGGGCGAGTCAAGGGCCCTCCGGCGTGCCCTATCGCTGCTCGCCCCCCTCGCCCCGCGGCGTAAGGCTACGGCCCGGGCCGCCACTTGAAGCCTCCGGAACTCGAAACACGCTCGAGTACCGCGCTCCAAAAAATATGACGAATGGAAATCACATTAAAAAACACGCACAAATTACTGTGTTGGATTGTGCTTTCCTTTTTGTGTCTAAAAAAGTGTCTACTTTACAAAGTCGAAATCACGTTGTAATAAAGTAAGTACCTACATATAATATGAAGTTTTAGTAGTAAGTTTCGTGTCTTTTACCCGACCACAATTCTGATACTACAGTATCAAAGAAAGATTTGGTTTTTCGCTCGTGTGTTTTTTTATGTACCTGCAGGCTAAGCGGCTAGACCAATTTCGGCAAATCAGATGTCAAATGAAAGATGATTGCTGCTAACACTGAAAATGCAATGAACTTTTTCGGTCGACTCTTTGGTTTGTATTGCATCTTTTTTTAAGATGTTGATTGATCTTTTTATTTAGAAATCACCGTCAGTTGCGTCGCCGGTTATTTCTTTGCGCTAAGTTGAGGTATCAAAAGATTCGTCCAACGTAGATCTGTGGCCTAATTACGCTCACCAAATCCTGAGCGATTCCAATCGTCTAACTGTCAAATTCCATACTAATTTGACAGTTAAACGATTGGAATCGCTCAGGATTTGGTGAGCGTAATATAGGGGCTGAGTCCGCAAAAAGAGCGGGGAAATTCATATCGAATGAAAACCACATGAAAACCCTCCTACTAACACAAACGTCAGAAACAAGTTTGTCAAGTCCAACAGAAAACGTCTCATCTATTTCTTCGTGGAAGGGAAAACCAATTTAAGTAAACTTTTGAAAGGCAATCGTATATCCGGGCGTTATAAGGCGCGGAGGGGATGGCTGGAGCTGTGGAGGAGCGTCGGGCAAACTGGATTATATCGCGAAGTCTCTAGGGACGAGGTTCATGATACAGAAACATACAGAACGATGTTTTTGAAGTGACTATGTTTTAAAATTCTCTGGACTTTTAACCGGCTTCAAATAAGGAGTTTTTTTGTATTTTTTTCTGTGTTTCCTCATAAGTCGGTTAAATTTTGACCTTTTTCGATAGTCAGTTTTTGTTATACGCGAGCTCCGGCTCCGGCTCCATTCACCATTATTAATTTCTTCGAATAAGAGCGAAACCTGGTCGGACTCTTCCGACAGCAATTCGAGTGATGCCGGAGTTAAGTTAGTAATGTGCAGTGCTTACGAAAGTGTTCATTCATAAAGTATTGATGCATAGGATAACTCCCAAAGTTTCACAAGACCTTTCAGAAACCCGCTGTATTAAGTTATACATTTCAATTTAATTCAAATATTTTTATTCATTATAAAAACAGAATGTTTTATTTTATACAGAAATTTAACGGATCTAATCGCGATTGTTTATTATGTAAACTTACGAGTAATTACCTTAATTCCTGACAGAATGTGTAACTGTCATTAAAAACCGGCCAAGTGCGTCTCGGGCCACGCCCATTGTAGGGTTCCGTAGAAAGAGGGGGTTTTATCTGCTGTACAGAACTAACAACTTCATCACCGTAATTTTCAATGGATTTTGTACGAAGTTTTTCTTTCATAATTTGGTCGCCTATTACTCGTTAAATTGTAAATCCTACTTAGCCGTGATAGTTTTCCTTTTAAGTTCATTATATGTGCTACTGTCCTGAATTTTTTCACGTTTCAAAGAGTGTTGTCTACAGGCTGTTGTCTACCATGATTTAAACAAAATCGGACAAAAATCTTTTTTTACTTGCCCAGAGTTACTTGACTTAAACATGTCTATATTTTAACAATATAATTACGTAAAGTTATAAAAATCAAAAGAAAAACTAAAGGTAGAGCGTCTTATGGTCGATTACGCATATCGTGGACAGATATTTAACATATTAGAAAGCATTTTCCAACGTCATGACACTTCCAACCACTTTGAATTTGGATTCACAATTTCGAGCAAAAGGTTGGAAATCATGAATATTTAAAAACATGTGATACCGTTACCAATAAATTGTTGCTGTTTTCACACTGAAAAGAACATTCCCTCAAAATATAGCTAACTATTTTATCATCCTGTAGATCTTCCGTCCATCGTTATTGAGTGAGGAAGACTGATGAGGCCAAACCAAGGTGGCGTAAGAGCGTAATCGCATTTACTAGTTCACAAAGCTACGCGAACGTGCCTGCAGCGTTTCCTAGCCGATTTCGTGAACGGTTCAGTTTCTATAATTGGAAAACGAATCGGGGTTATTTGGAAATGGGTGTTAAGTTTGATCTAGCAGACGAAAAAGCAGGTAACTTTGCTTAAACAATCGACTTTTCATTTATGGGTATATGCCCGAATTGAAGCCAGGACTTCTTAGATGTGTGAGCCATCGCATAGATTATTGTTCCCTTTTGGAACGTCTACGAATTAAAGACCCTTATTGGTTGTCTTTTAGAGCACACCAAAAATCTATTATATAAAAATCTCGTGTCCCAGTGTTTGTTATCGAACTCCTCCGAAATCCTTTTCATCGATTTTGATATTTCTTTTGTGTATATTTGGTAGGTCTGAAAATAGATCGTAGGCTAACTAAATAATATGGCAAAAAAATGAAATCACTGAAAAATTAACTTGTTTCTTTAACACCACCAGGCACCCTTTCTAAATTTGACCCCTGATTCTGGTACCCGAATGCCAAGCTGACGTCGCGGCATCCGTGGTATGTTAATAAAGTCCCCGAGCCCGCGCCCTGCAATCCCGTCACACCGCACGGATTACCCGCCTGTTTTTATTTAGATACAGACATAGAAGATTACTGTCTGACTGTCTTTAGTTAGGTACAGACACAGACAATTTCGCGACGCACGTGTCTCACGCGCGTCCGCTCCAAGGTTTAAAATTGATCCCTTAGCACTCGAAACATTTAAGGAACGTCCCAGGCGGACATGCTTCAGCCAAGCAAGTATACCTAATACATTCCCGTGTATTCAAATCAAATCAAATCAATTTTTTTATTCAAAGTAGCACAGAAACTGCGACTTAATGAACGTTACAAATGAAGACAACAAAAAAAGTACTCAAAACCGGCGTACGTGCTTGCAACGAGTAATGAATGTTTATGAAGCGAAAGAGGTTTATTCAGGACCGTGGCAAATGGCAAACCCTGGTCTCTGCCTATCCCTCCGGGATGCAGGCGTGTGTTTATAAACGACCGGACAAGTTGTATGCTGTGGAGTAGGTCATCAAACGGCCCCTGTGTCTAAACGTAACTTTTGGGCGCTAACGGGGCGCTCTGGTGAGAGGTGGGGACTCCCCTCGCGAGGGCTGGTAATGGCTTTATTGCCTGAGGCTCGCGGGCCGGGATTCGATGCCGGGGGTTCAAATAAACTATACGTGGCAAATTAAGTAGGATTGAAATCTCGTGGCATTAGCTTAGACTTTGATAAGAAAATGGCGCTTTGCTTATACATCAGTATTTCATTCGTGAGATCTATGTCTAATAACTGGATTATTCTGGCCTAGAATCAAATGAGTTTACGTGATCCTAGATCGTTACTCTGGTGACAATCGGAGTCTGCTCCAGAATATCCCAACAATAGAATATGTTTAAAGGCTGGTTAGATACATTGTCTACTATTAAGTACGTAGTTTATTTGTGATTTTTAGCAAAATCCTATTTGGTCTCGATCTTTAAGTTGTAAAGTTTTCCTTTTCACCTTATTTGCATAGACTTCTGTAGTATGATCTAAGATTTTTGCACTTGGTCTCGTGGTAGGGCATTGTGCGTAGCCAGCGCTGAGGAATATTTTATATCCCAGTCGCTCGGGTGCCATCACGATGTTTTCCTTCACATTTAAAGGTATCGCTACTACAGATTCACAAACATTTGTGGTACATGCCGGAATCGAACCCGGAACTTCTTAGATGCATAAGCCACCGCATAGAGTTTTCCTTTTCACCATCACACCTTACCCTCGCGAGATGTTCGCCCAAACCTGAACGCTCGGTCGATATTGAGTACCTACCTACCCAGCTGGGGGTTCCCAGGGGCGCATCAAATGTTCCCGCGCCTATCTCTATGCAAAGTCGACTGTGGCCGTTATCGTCGCGCCGAAAACGAGCCCTTAAAACTGATGTGTGCACATTCCACTTGTGTTGTTGAGGGTGATATTTTCCTTTCAATGTGTAACTGGGGAAATAAGCCGTTGGTCATAGAAATGGCACTGCCTTTTTAAACACGCTTTTGTTACATTCACTTAGGCCTATGGCAACCTACGCAAACAAATCTAGGAATAAAATTTTAACCTGATTGTAACGGTCTTATCTCAAAGACAATAAGTCACTTGCAACTGTTTGTAATTCAGACGACCATATAATAATTTGGTATCGTCGAACCGAATCTGACGATAATAGAATTCTTCAACTCTCTCTATTCTGACGCCATCTATCCCAATATTTGTGAACTACTTATTGTGAATCTCGTAGTTGAGCTGTTCAACATTGTTCATTAGGTGGCGCTTTATTCTTTTTACTTTTTAGGGTTCCGTGTTCAACATGGAACCCTTTAGTTTCACCATGCCTGTCCGTTTGTTTGTCTGTCTGTTTGTCCACGGCTTAGAACAAAGATGACAAGTGCTAGAAAGCTGAAATTCGGCATCGATATACATATTAATCACGTCGACAGGATCGCACTTGGTCGGTTTTTTGTGCAAGAGATATCATCGCGTTTAAGCATTCAAAAATTATACGTTCGAAGATGCATCTTTGTAAGTATAATTTTCCAAATAGGGGATGCATTAGCAAAGGGCAAGATAAAAAGTATCCGAAACCGGCGTGCATGCATGCAACGACTAATGAATGTTGATGAAGAAAAGAGGTCTGTCAGGATCGTGGCAGGTGGCAAACGCTGGTCTCTGCCTACACCTCGGGGATGCAGGCGTGAGTTTATGTAATGGAATTCTTCAAATGCTTAATCCAAAATGGCACTAAACAGAAAACTGCAAAGAGTTAACTACTAACCCTCCAATTCAAGAAGTGCGAGACAGTTTGAGAAAACGATTAGGTATTTATCATTTCATGTATTGCATGCAATGCATGTTAGCTTTGATCTTTGCTCCTTATGTTGGAATTAATTGTATGGCCTGTGGGTAAAACATAGCGATCAATTTAATATTTCCAAGATCTGTAATCAATAGGTACCTACGACAACTAAAAGATTTGATTTGATCAGTGACAGAAAGTAAGGTCGGATACAATTTGACCTTGCCTAGTTAGGTATTACTTATTTATGAAACTCTGCCACCTCGTTGCGATGTCTCAACGGAACACGAACACGAGTTAACACGCGCCGGTGTCGGGTGTACAACACGATGCCATTACTTATATTATAACACAACCAGCCCGGAAGGCCCGCGCTAATTTTATATTTTCCATCGAGTCAAACGCAACTCGCTTAGGTAGTTACTGACGTTTGTAGATTGTACTTAAATGCTGTACGAATATGTCCACGTCGATGTTGAATGATTCGAAATGATAAATTAGTAACTATAAAATAACACTGAGAAAGTGTTGTTCTTGGTTACCAATGTACATGGATTACGTCGCATCTGCTGGCCTACAAGAGCTATCAATACGCTCTTCGCTGTGCAGGTGGATAAAAATAATAAGACTCGGATTTATATTACGTTGTTAAGTTGTGGTTACATTGTTTTGTACGAAAAAATTGTGGTTACATTGTTTTGTTTTTAAAATTGAGTAAACATTTAGCTCATGTGTTTTTTCCTAACATAGGTTGCTAATGTCAATATTCTTTTGTAAATATTTCATGTTTGTGCTTTTCTGGTTTACAATAAAGAATATTCTTATTTCTTATTCTTTAAATAGTAACAATAGTAATTTTGTTAAAATGATTGATCAAGTAAAACAAAATGAATTAGTTCTTTGATTGACCCGCCGAACTACGAAATATTTCAATATAAAATTTCTAAAAATTGCTCTCGTAGCATGCTATACGTGTCTGATGCGTCGGTGATGTAACAGCCTATTCTATATTATATTTGTATGAAGCCGACCTTGTAAGCTTTCGTATTCAGTGGGCATGCCCCCGACCGCCCCCGGCGGCCCCCGCCACCCCCGGCGGGTGCGATCTAATTGCCGCCCCGTCTTACACGCCAGATACGGTTTATTAATCTTGTTTACGGTTTTTGCGTAATTAAACCTTCTCGCAGAGCCCTTTGACTTGAAAACTGCTTTTTGCGGCTCTCATTTACGTTTCTCTGTTGGCAAAGGTCAAATGTCTCGCGCGTCCCTTTTGTGATCTTGAAAGCTTTTTTGAGGCAGGGCTTTTAGGGCATAGCTATTGTGAACAAATAAGGTTTCAATTTATTTCTACAAGATAGTTTTGCCAAAAGCTGAAACATTGGTAACCGCAAAAAAAAACTCGTTTCGGCTTTTCGACGTTGAAAAATAAGAGCAGCTAAACTAGTTATCTCGGTTGTCGACGTTTTTTTTTTCATCATCATCATCATCATCAGGCATTTAACGCTCACTGCAGGACATGGTTTTCTACCCATGAAGGGGTTTGCCATAATCGCCACGCTTGGCAGGCGGGTTGGCGATCGCAGTATGCGGTTGGAATCTCAGGAAGACGCTGCTGCCCGTCTCTTGGTAATTTATTTCCTCAGTCGCCTTCTACGACATCCACGGTAGGAAATGGAGTGACGCTATTCTTAATCCGGCGCCACACGGAGTAAAACCTTAACAATATTTTATACAAACGTCGTCAAACTACAATGCTTTTTTTTCACAACCGTTTTTAGTTTGTTGGCGTTGCGCTCTTATCACGTTCTGGTGCGGTCAGCTCGTATAATTTATTTATTTACAAAAAGTTCTTTTAGCATAACAGTTAACACCAAATCGTTACAGAACTAAGGTTCACATGGGGTTTGAATGGTTTAGACTGAACTTATTTTGACTATTTAGAGGTACCTATTAAAAGTATACAGGTAGTATACCTTACCTTTTTGTTTTCTCGTATAAGTATAATTAAGAATGTTCTTAGGTGCCTACCTACTTTGCTTCAAGCTCCCTTTGTAGCTAAGTGGTTCGACATTAAATTTTGTAGTTTTTTCTAAAAGTTCGAAGTTTATTTAACATGAAGCATGTAACCTTCCCCCCGCGCGCCCCCGCTCCCCGTCCGCTTCCCGCGAGGGTAGTTTTATCGTCATCAGTATAAAGAGAGCTCTCTCCGGCGAATGGCCAGTTTTTCCCCGCAACAATGTAACTTTACGCGAGCGCAGCAGAAAATGGCGCTCCGTTCTCGTTACTCTAAATATCGCTATAAATAGAAGAACAGAAAACATTCTCGGTGTAGAACTTCACACCTAGGAGCAATAGTTTTTAAACAGAACTCGTACTAGTTAGAACTTATTATATTTTAATATACTTTTTGAAACTCGTGGGTTACGCGACCTAATTGTAAAGGGAACGGTATACTTATGGCCTTCTCTTTAGGGTTCCGAACGGGACCCTATTACATAGCCTACAACGTCTATCTTATGACCTCTAAGCAGCTTTAAGTCTTGAACTTGCATGTTCACTTAGTTTAGGTCAAATTATTTATTATTGGTTTGTTATTATTATTAAAGATTCTTGTTGCACGTGGACTGAACAAGAGAGGTGACCATCCTTTACATTTTAGTTGCCAACTCACTCGTAACAATATGATGACACTGTGGCCTTTTTATGGCTATAACACAGTGTTACCACCATGTAATAAGATGTTTCCTATATTACATTACATAAACTCACGCCTGTATCCTGGAGGGTGGGCAGAGACCAGGTTCTGCCACTTGCCATGATTGTGACAGACCTCTTTCGTTTCATCAACATTGGTTAGTCGTTGCATGCGCGCACTTTTTATCTTTTCCTGTACTAATACATCCCCTATGTGTTGGTCCCTCGTGTTTTTCTAATAATTATCTAAATTGTTGCCATTCAACATTGTTTTGTACAGCTGGTATCGTGACTTATAAATAAAACATTCCTTACGTTTACTTTCTATCTGTCTCTGTTTAGAGTGTAAGCGTGTAAGTCTCGGAGTGTTGTCGACTGTACCATTATTCGGTGGTACCTAATCTGGTGCAATTTTCCACCGACACTCGGGTGATTTGTCGCGGCACTATCGGCGACCGATCGGCCGCAAATCATCGCCCCTCGCCCCTCGCCCCTCGCCCCTCGCCCCTCGCCCCTCGCCCCTCGCCCCTCGCACCTCGCCCCTCGCCGCGCGCCGGCTCATGGCTAATTTCACACGGAATTCGCGATGCGATCTACGGAGGGGCCGGATGAAGACGTTGCTGGTCTCGTAAATTGTCTCTGTTGGACAAATACGCGTACCTTTGGTACGGAAAATAACCACGATGTAGCCGTTCATATTTCCACGAAGCAAAGGCATTTAGTTTTTCTGCTGAGCCATTTTCAGCCTAAGTTTTTTCATTTGTGATCAATGCATTGTTTACCTGTCTGTTTTTCTAGACAGTATTGAGCAAAATTGGGCTTTATCTAATTTAATATTAGGTAAAAGATAAAAAGTATCTGAAACCGGCGTGCGCGCATATACCGACTAACCAATGTCGATGAGGCGAAAGAGGTTTGTCGAGATCGCGGCAATTGGCAAACTGTAGTCTCTGCCTACCCTCCGAAACACAGGCGTGAGTTTAAGTTATGTATAATTAGGTAAGTATAACGTACTCCTACTTTTCGATTTTGATTATACTATTTACATAACAATCAAAGACAAATTATGTTTGAACGTAGAAATACAAAAAAATTCTGAAATCGAAAACAGTAGGATTCAGATTAACAATAATATAAAGGTGATAATGTTAAGTGGACTATTAGAGTAAACTTTCCGTGTTGTTATCCAGCGCCGAACAATAATGGGCAATACTTCCGCACAATAAAGTTCTCGAGCATAATGTAGAGCCGTAATGGGGCGCAAGTAGGGTTACCAACCGTCCGGACTTTTTTTATCTCTCCGTCCGGACTTTATCAGGCTTTTAATTTTTAACATGGAAAAATAGCACATACATGGGGACTGACCACGCGGTCCGTACGCAACCGCGCCTGCTTTACCTGTAAAACGTGCGCTGTGCATAGTATTTATCAAAACATTTTATGAGTAAAATGTTTTGTGTCAAAACTTTTAAAATTTTGAAATGGTAGCCCTACTGACACATTGTCTGCTTTTTGTATCTGCGACACGTTGCACGCTTCATTTACTTTACACAGTGCGATCATTACAGCGAGGGCTCTTTGCACAATAGACTCTATCTCAATGTTACGCGAGTTTATCTTGGATATTGCAATATTGCTGTGTAGAGTTTATGACTTTACTTTACGAACTTTTCCGTGGTTAAGAAATCGACGTAACAGGTGACCTCTATTGACCTCGATTCTATTCCACTATTTATTCATTTTGTTTATTAAGTAAGTAAAACAAACTAAGTAAAGATATTGAATTACATTCTACTATTATAATAAACTAGCTTTTGTCCGCGACCTCGTTAGCGCTGATAAATCTCCACATAAAAATTTTAACGCTCCTCATCCACTCTTTAGGAGTGAATTTTCAAACCATCTTCCTTGGAACCTTAAGGTACTTTTTTATGTACGCTTGAAATTCGCCAATCCGCGGGGCACGCGTAGTGATTATGCCGATACTGTCTCTCTGGGAGAAGGCCTGTGCCCTACAGTGGGACGTATATACTCGTAGGCTGCTTGTGAAAGGAAAATTTCCTCGAAATTTAAAAACTCTAGGATCGGTGGTTTAGTCTATTCGTTGTCTATCAGGCAGTCACGTTGCTGTTTTATAAGTACATCGACATTTTAGAAAGCGACACAATAATTTTGTTGTAAGATTTTTCCTTTCACCTCTGAAATAAAAAAAAAGCCAGCTGTTCCGTACTCAATTTTAAGCATTCGCGTAGTAAATAAGCCTATATTCTCTCTATCTGAGAAGGCCCGTGCTCTGCAGTGGGACGAATTATGCTACATAAAGAAACTCAATTTTGATTCTGCTCTAGCAGTACATTTTTCCGCATAATAAAAGTTGTCTGTATGAGTAGAATAACCCCCTCAAGTTTCACCGGGCCTTTTTGTTGTACGCTATGTAAAAATGTAAAATATTAAGTTACAAAACACTTCTGAACGGTTTTTGGTGCACAGACGATACACAACCAGTCACGGGTGCAGCTGGGAGGTAACGAAACTCATTGCAGGCTAAACGAAAAACTTTGGCCTTTGCATCTACGTAATGAGATGATGTATACAGCATCCAGTGGCACCCTCACTCGCACTAGATGGATGAAGGGACCACTCGGACGCCGCAGTGCCTTTGTTTTTTAGATGGAGTAGGCTTTTCCAGCATCTATACCGTCCTGACAGCTTAGTCGACCTAGCCTACAGGATAGACAGGTCAATATGTGCAGAACCAACCAAGCCGCGGGTTTCCTCACGAGTTGTTCTTTCACCGTTAGCGATATTGCAGGCTAATTACAAAGCAATTAGCGAAAACTCCATTTAGTCACTCATGGTGTCTACAGGCTGTTGCTAATTATTTACAAAAGCCCAGTTAATTAAAGCCTAGGCGTAAGATTGTCTAAAATATTCATTATGGAGGTGACATAAGCTAGAATAGCCAATATGTAAAATGCCATCGGCCTGTGCTGGCCTTAACTGTATCCATAAAAGCGTTTCAGTTAGAAAATTCATTAATTTCAAATGTCATGTGCTTCGACACAGTCACTTATGTATAATCCCGAGCTAGAACACCATGTGCTGCGGTAAACAATAAGAAATAACTATAATATAACAATATTTTCCGTGTGGCGCCGGATTAAGAATAGCGTCACTCCATTTCCTTCCGTGGACGTGGAAGTGCGTGGAAGAAATCCATTAACAGGAGACGGGCAGCAGCGTCTTCATGAGATTCCATCCGCATACTGCGATCGCCAACCCGCCTGCCAAGCGTGGCGATTATGGCAAAACCCCTCATGGTTATGAAAACCAAGAAGAAGGCCTATGTCCTGCAGTGGGCGTGAAAGGGCTGATGATGATAATATAACACCAAGCGATACTAATAAATTGTCATTACATATTGTTGATCTATAATCGTCGCAGTGCGCGGAATAGAAACAATACCTAAGACAAATCTAGATTGGAAAATCACGTGCATATCGGGTGTTAACATACTAACGCCTTACATATTCTTAGCGTCATTTTAGATATTTTTTTCAAATAGTTAGTGTATAAAGTGTATATACTTTATTGCACACATAAAATCACATGAATAAAACAAAACATTTACAGAAAAGTTAAAAAGTGTACATGGCGAGCTTATTTCAGCAGAAATCTCTTCCAACCAACCCTTGACGTGGTGATACGAATATTATAAACATACTAACATATACTATTTGAAAAAAATGTCTAAAATGTTGCTAAGAATGCTTGCTCTACTTCCTTTCAGTCCATCGTTTGGTTGCCTGGAAGAGATCACTGTTAGTGATAATTAGTATTACAATCAATTAATGATAGTAATTTATTTGTATGATATTTAGTGTAAGGCCGACGTCTGTACTCTTAGGTTAATAAATATCTGTGTAATTTCCGTTTCCGTGTGCAATAAAGTATTCCCTATCTATCTATCTATATTGAGGTTAATAAGGCTTAAAAACGTATTTTTGTAAAAAAGCGTCCACCATCGAAAATACTTTAGAAAATTGGGGTCCCACTTGTTACCAACAACTTTTAGTATGAGAAATATTTAGAAATTGCGTAAAGAATATCATCTATTCCTGCCGCATTAAAACGCATACACCTTGTATTGTATGCCTCTAACTCTCCTTAAGAGACGATAGAGTCCGTTCTCTGCAAAGATACGAAGCTATTTACAGGCTGTTACGGAAACTCGCTTCGTTTCATAAAACTAAAATTTGTGGTTTATTATCACAAATCTATGTACATCGCTGTTTCTGTAATTGTTTTCTGGTATACAATAAAATAATATTTATATTTTATCTTCTACGTAATTTTCCTATTTATTAATCTGTCGGTTAAGGTTAAGTGCTAAATGTAAAAAAAAGGAACTGACTGCTAAGATGCAGGTCGCCTTAGATTACTTAGGACTTACGTCAGTATTTAACCTAATATGTAACTTTTAAGAAAAGAAAAATATGTAATCTAAGCAATGTACTATATCGAATCGCCACAGAAGACCGTGCGTTGTAGTTCTATAAAATAGGCTCTGGCGCTCATAAATTAACCGCCACAATAGTACCAGCACCACTCGTGCAGGTAAAGCCTGCTCGTACAGCTCCCCTTCCTCCCTCCGCCAATTTTTTGTAGTTCCCTCTGCCCTCCGACCTCGGCTTACAATTATTGCCCTTGTACCACAATACAGACATGCCGGGTACCGACAGCAATATTGTGCTGAATTCGGCATGTCTTAATTTTTTGCAGTTTACTTTTGTATTAGGTCAGTTTAATAAACTATACTATAGTGAAATGCTACGAGTGTTGAGATCAATCGGACACGCGAATCAACCCAAACTTGGTCAAACTTATGACAAAAAACTTTCGCTTATGAGTGTGTGTGTGTGTGTGTGTGTGTGTGTGTGTGTGTGTGTGTGTGTGTGTGTGTGTATTTATTGATATTCATAAACTACGTCAGTGGTATGACGATAGTCGTGCTACCGCTACCGGCACGGAGGGGTCGGCTGCGGATGCAGACACAAAGCAACGCGGTTGTTAAATTATTTCTGGTCGTGCCGAGAGGGTGCGCTTTAACACGTCCAAATATTTATCTTTCCTTGGATTTTGACATTTAAATCTTATGAAATAAGAGCTAGGAATACCACGATACAGATGCGAAAGACCGCTGACGGTATGAAAAGCTCTAATCATGATTAATGCCGGAATAAACGTCCGGTTCTGGCGATGATTATCTTGCGGGGTAGTTTATTACTTGTGTGTAATATTTTGTTCACGACCAATAAGACGATTTTTATCATTTTCGCACCCCTAATGGGGTGTGTAACCTAATGGAGAGTGAAATGTAGAGTCATTAATTTAAATGGATGGAAAATGAAAAAATGAAAAATGTCTTTTGAGCTGAACAAAACTTAACAATATATAAAGTAACTCTGAACTCTGTACATTTATAATATTTTGTAACTCTCATTTTACATACTTATTTTACTCTACATCGGCTGTCGACAACTGACCCTTATTTAAGAAACTCGCCCGTAACGTAACTGAGTAAAATTCACGCATGTCTATCGACGTGATGTCCACTGTACCAGGCTTATTCTTCGTCATACCAGCTACATTTCCAGATAAGATCGCACGTACTCGTAACTCGTTATTACCCTCAGGATAATCAGTTGGGGAGTCTGGGGTAGGTACGGAGTCGAACGGAAACCGTTAGCCTCGGACACGCCGAATGCCCATCGGATAATGGGGTGCATCCTCAGCGGGTTCACGCGGCGTGGTCTGAATGCTAATATCACAATTCGGCGCGGTTTGTCTGAATAGGAACGTCGCTATTGTTCTGCTTCATCTCAATCTTTACTTTTTAAACAGTAATCCGGTCACGTAAGGTGTATCAGGCCACACAATGGACTAAAATGGCCACTGATTGGGGTCTACGCGACGCATATCGCAAACGAGGCCCACCCAAGCAGAGATGACGAGGTGACTTCTCTACGGGATTGGCGGGAGGTGGCCACGAATAGGTAGGAGTGAAGAGCTTCAGGGGAGGACTTTGTCGTGCAGTAGGTCACAATAAAGCTAAAAAAAAGCGAAAGTTTTTTAAGATCTTCTGTACATTTGAAAAAAAATTAATGCTAAGTCTGAGAGCTTGTCTGCCCTCCGTGAACTTGCAAACGGTACTTGCTAGGACTTGAAACGTATCAAATACTCTGAAGTCTCTCGATCTTCTCCCGGCTTAGTGTTAAATTAAGCATGTTTTTGGATAACCAGAGCGTACAACTTACAAGAGCGAGCAACTTACTTAATAACCACAAGCAGCGATTTCAAGCTCTGAAACACTTCATGTGCCTGGGACATTGTTTTTTAGATGGAGTAGGCTTGCCCAGCACCTATACCATCTTGACATCTTAGTCGGCTTAGCCTAAAGGAAAGACAAGTCAATACGTGCGGAGCCAACCAAGCCGCGGGTTTTCTCAGTTAGCATATGGTATAGCTGCTGCAAATTCGCAGACGTACGTAACTTTGAAAATAAACAAAGTCACAGGTACATGCCCGCACTAGGAATCGAACCTAGGTCTCCCGCTTCCGAGTCTATTGTTCTACCTACTGGGCTATCACCGCTTTTAACCGCACACGATGCCAAGCAAAAGCATCTAAACATTTAGACCTTCCTGCAGTATCATTATCATAATCGTATCTATATTCCTCTTGCGGCACTTAATATCATCTCACGGAAGCGTCATAAATATTGACAGTAAATAGCTGTTGCTATTGCGTCTCGCCGCGCTCTGGGCGCGAGCTGGAAGGGCCCATCGCATCGCATTTGTCACGCGCTGTCACAGCAAGTGGGGAGAAGGACCAACACGCGCCCGATCGTGTCACAATTTCACAAATACAACTCTACATTCGATGACGCCAGTAATCGCACAGGCTTAGGGGTGAGAATGGCTTGGCTTGTGGTGCGTGAAATATAATAGCGACTGTGTGAGGAAACGTGAGGCGTACGTCGGCAATAATGCTAAGTGATCGCGGATGTTCTAATTGTTATTGAATTCGTTACGCGACAACACACTATGCGGGCTACGGGTTATGGGTTTGTACCTTTTGTCGCTGGAGGTAGGGTAGTTAATTTGATATCGAACTCAGTGTATTATTATGTAGATGGGTAGTAATGAAATGTCCGCAGAAGTACTTTATGTTATATTCTTTTTGTTGCACTAACCCTTGCTAAGGACAATTTTAAAAACCTATTTAGAGACAAAAAATTCTACCCATGCCCATTAGGTCAGTTGGGAGAGCGGTGGCAAATTTAGCCAGAGGTCGCGGGTTCAAGTCCCGGCATGGGTGGAATTTTTAGCCTCTAAATAGGTACTTTTATGTTGTTTGCTACTTTATACCGACCACGTATTGTAATGTAGTTAACTAACTTTCACGTTTATATTATTTGTAGAAAGCTTAGATTGTAGGCTATCTTAAGTTTACCCCTTTTAAGGGTTTTAAAAGTTTATCCGTCTAACCAAAGCGGTAGTAACCACTCGCTAGCGGTAAAGGAAAACATCGCGAGGAAACCTGAGCGTCTGAGCTATTCGCATACATCCGCGCTTGAAGTCGTAAATACGCGGTGGGCGCGCGTGGTGATTAAGCCTATACTCTCTCTCTCTAAGAGAAGGCCTGTGCCCTGCAGTGGGACGTATATAGGCTGTTTATTATCCGTTTATCTATCTGACATCTTAAGGGCTTTTTTTCTTAAACTTTATTAGGTAGCCAGTTATTTACTTAACTAATAAACATGTAAAAAATTATGAGTGTAATCCGATACAAGAAAGCGCTAGTCTCCCTTTTTAACGCTAGGGAGATAGTTTATAAGGAAGTATTTTTATCGGTCAATACTCTTACCTCTCAAGTTAATTCCCACGCTGGTACAGCGTGGTAGATTACTTGAATAGATAAGAACACAACATTACTTGTACAGCTACACCGTACTTGTATTCTCAGTAGATCAGCGGTTCCTAACCTTTTCTCTACAAGGACCACTGTAGAGCTTCCCGCTGGAAGCACTATAATCTCACATGGAAGATTTCGCTTCCAGATCTTTAAAAACTCTGCATTCGGATGGATTTGTATTTTCTTGAATTAAACAGCTTCATTATTATTAACTTAATGCCGAATAAAGTTACTTGGTTTTTTGTTTGAAGAGAGAGCAACCGACGATGGGAGCTCCATCTCTAATCTACATGATTAAGCTCTGCGAATCAGAGCGACATCTGGTCGGACTCTTCCGACAAAAAACCAAGTAAGTTCATCCGGTGTTAAGTTAATAATGTTTAGTGCCTACGAAAGTTTCAGTTCGAAAGTTTTATTATTGTTAAGATATGTAAAGGAAAGTTGTGAAAAATATTCTTGTATAACATATACGATAGTTACTGGTATGGATTTATTCACCCTCTCGTTCAGCACACATTGCTTTCAAAACAACGGCAAGTATAAATTGGCAACTCTTTTATACGTGCTACAGGTCCACTCTGACGGAGCACAGATTGGGACCCACAGCTCTTTAGCGTCCCGCTCTTGGCCCGAGGGTGGCAGTATCAAATATTCATACCGAGGGCGCGCGCCCCTCCCCTCGGCGCGCTAGGCAACAACCAAAACGTACAACCATACACAAATTACGCACAGAAGCTCCCTTAATACTTCGGCTATATTAGGCGTGCCGATCAGAGGTGACACAAATCATAATCATATGCAGCCTGTATACGTCCCACTGTAGGGCACAGGCCTTCTCTCGGAGAGAGAGTATGGGCTTAATCACCACGCGTGCCCACCGTGGATTGGCGATTTCAAGCGGTAAGGTATGTGAATAGCTCAGACACTCAGGTTTTCTCACGATGTCTTCCTTCACAGTTAGCGAGTGGTATTGCTACTATAACTTCACAAATGTACATAACTTAGAAAACAAAGTCATAGGTACATGCCCGCACTGGAAATCGAACCTGGGTCTCTCGCTTCCGAGTCCAATGTTCTACCCACTAGGCTATCAGGGCTCCGAAAACAATTGTATATGTATTTTACATTTTATACTCGTGCAAAAGCATTCTTGCAATTTACGTAGTTGGATTTTTGTAATTCAAATGCAACGTCATCGGCAATCCTAGATCTTCCAAGTTTTAGTAACCTTTGTTTCGGTAATATTATAATTATAATCTTTCTCGGTCTCGAGGTGACGTCACTGGGTTCAAACTATAAGAGAGGTCTGAAAATGGAAGTAAAATATTTTCACTTTTCACGACTTAGACTATGTTTTGACTATCTGATCGGTAGTCTACATAACAAACCGGCGTGCGTGCATCCAACGACTAATGAATGTTTAGGAAGCGAAATTATCTGTCAGCATCGTGGCAAGTGGCAGTCCCTGGTCTCTGCCTACCCCTCTGGGGTACAGGCTTGAGTTTATATATGTATGTCTACATAAGATCGCTGTTAGCGATAATACTGCCAATTCTACACTATGTCACTAAGACTATTTATGTGAAAGGATGCCCGCCGTAACACCATGGGTGAACTGATTTAGGTGAATATTTTTAAACAAATAGACTGTGACCTGGCCTGCAACATAAGATACTGATTCGAACCCCACGTAAACGAAGTTGCCGGCACAGCTGGCATAACAAAGTTATATTTAAAAACTTTCCATGTGCAGTAAAAAGAGCTTTATATACCTATCATAGGGACAGCAACTGTCCATAAGTAAAAAATAAAAACCTACTTCGAAACACTACAGCACTAAAAAGTTAGAAATAATTTAAATTACTCCAAATTATAATTCTACAATACCTACATGTATACATATTTCTAATCATTTAAATTTTTTCTAACTTTTTAGTGCTGTAGTGTTTCGAAGTAGGTTTTTATTTTTTATTTAAAAAAATTTATTTTTCAATTTTTAGTGGGGGAGCGGGAGAAAAATAAATAAGTCCCTTGTAACCATAATTTAACCTACTTAATTCGTTGCTATAAAATTTGATGTTCTAAATTTCCATCTCCGAAAGTCTTCACCAGAACATCATCATTAACTTGGGACTACTTTTACGCTATTTTATGAAACATACAGATACTCGTATTACTAAAAGATGGGCCCCATTAGGGCTCATTTACTGCTGTCCATTGACGAGTTCCGTTCTCCATCTCTGAAAGTCTCCATCAGATCTTCATCAAATTAAAATGGGACCAATGGGACGTTATATCTGTTCGAACAAAAAAAGAATTGTCGAAATCCGTTAAGATTTGACGGAGTTATGGAGGAACATAGCCAAAAAAAATATACGCGTCGAATTGATAACCGCCTCCTTTTTTGAAGTCGGTTAAAAACGCGCACCTGAAAGGGCCTCCAGAAGATCCTGTTTGAATGAAAACAGTTCTCCTTCAAACAGGATCTTCTGGTTGCCCTTTCAGGTGCGTGTCGCGTGCCTATTGAAAGAAAGACACATTCTTTGAAATGTAAAGTCGAATGGATTTATCGCCTGATGTGTCTTGGGATTTTAAAACGACATTTGACTGAAAGAAAATTCTTAGGCATTCATAATTTCTTTACATTAATTTGTTTTTTCAGGTTCGATAATTAATTTAATTATGTCTCCAACAGTTTGTTCTTTTTAGAAAGAATTTAAATAACAAAGTTTTCCTTGATAAGTGCATAAACATCGAGTTGTCCTATCCACAATATCTAAATATCATTATTGACTTGTATTTGGGTATCAACACTCAGGTACTACTCTAGTCTAGAATATTGTACAAAATTACAGGCAAAAATTTAAACTAATATAGATTTAGATACAATCGGTGGCCCCATTACTTAGAGCAATTTCTACCAAACAATAAACGATATAAACTATCGATAGTCGGTGCAACGAAAAACAATATTTACAATAATTACAACAATATAAACATTTATATTTACATCAGATGTCGGTTTCCTCCCTTCCTTTGATTCCTACTATAAGCGACGCATACATTTCCCTCACTGGCAGCCCTCGCTCGGAGTGTAATCTAATTCGATACAATGCGAGAATGCCTCTCGCCTCTTTACCGAGACGTCGCGCTGATTCGATTCCACGGCTTACTGCTGATTTGTGGCTCAACGTGTATTGCGTGATGGTTCGTCACATTTCTATCCAGTTTTCTATAGACTAGTTATTTCGAGAGAACATATTATAACTGAAATTGACGCAGTCTCTGTAATTAACCCACCTCCAATTTGTAAACAAAAATTTTAAATTCTCAATTTTATTTTTTATTTTTTGTACAATCTTGTGGGTTGAAAACAAGTGAATAAAGTAAATAAGTAAAAACATAGAAACTACAAAAGTTGCCTCGTTGGTCTAGCGGTAATACGTTCGATTATAATGACAGAGGTCCTGAATTCAATTCCCACCGTAGGTCGCCGTACTTTGATTTGTACAAATTGTCTCTGTCTGGGTTTGTGATGTTCTTACCTGGGTACCATAGCACAGGTTTGTTTGTTTGTTTGTTTGTTTGTTACACTTTACTGCACAAAATACAAAATTTAGCACTTAAAAAACATGATTGTCTTAGACTATGTGCTTATCTTATTTCTAGATCGGGAGAAGTGATTACGTGTATTTATTTTATTATTTTACTTAAAGTTAAGCTTCGCAGAGGAGACATTCTCTCTGCAGGTGAAGGTTTCCTTCTCTGGACGTAAGTCATCTAATTTATAAAAATCCGCGTGGCGCCGGATTAAGAATAGCGTCACTCCATTTCCTTCCGTGGATGTCGTAGAAGGCTACTAAGGAAATCAATTACCAGGAGACGGGCAGCAGCATCTTCCTGAGATTCCAACCACATACTGCGAACTGCGATCGCCAACCCGCCTGCCAAGCGTGGCGATTATGGCAAAACCCCTCATGGTTATGAAAACCATGAAGGAGGCCTGTGTCCTGCAGTGAGCGTCAAATGGCTGATGATGATGATGATGATGATATAAAAATCTCGTGTCAAAGTGTTTGTTATCGAACTCCTCCAAAACGGCTTCACCGATTTTAATGAAATTGTTTGTGTATATTTGGTAGGTCGGAGATCAGGTCGTAGGCTAATTAATATGGCAAGGCCAGGCCAGCTAGTATTAATACAATAATTAGCTATTTTCTTTATTTAAGTTGCATTTTTTTGTTTTGTTTTTCAATTGGCGATGCCCATGGTGAATTATTATTTTATTTATTGATTTGTATTTTTTTTATTTGATTGAATTTGAGTGAATAAATAAATACTTTTACTGTTATGTTGGCAAATGTTACTGCATACGCTATATACTCTTCAATCAACAATTTCACTCTACCTCCGTACGCTTTTGGTTTAACGCCGAGTTAAAAGTTAAACTTTACATACGAAATACAGTCTTTTACAGGGAAAACTTCTTAAGGCACAGAAACGAATGTCTCATTAAAATTCATGACGCTGTCACCGTGCTATAAAATAAACAACATGTTACACACAAAGAGACAGGACTTCATTATATCATTCTATTCTTCATTATCTCGACTTCATTCGATTATACGATGCCTTAATGCTTGTCACAAGTTAGAGTGGGTCGCGGGTTCGATCACAGCGACTAATTGACCTCATTACGCTAATGGTATTCGGGTAAGAAGTACTCGGAGGTTTCTCTGAGCACAACATCAATCTGAGACGCTAGGGTTAGAGTTTGTATTTCAACCGAGAGGGGAAATAATTTCACTTTTACGCTTTTATCAATTTCGGTAATGGGGTTTGCCTATTCAAAGGGATGATTGAGGGAGCTTAATTGCTCGTGTTGCTGTGAAACAACTTTGCATATTAGTTGTAGACTTCACGGTCGCGACGTTACAAAGGCATAGGTTTCAGACGATGCCTGTGCCGACAGAAGGGCAAAATAGCCATTTTCATCGCGAAATACGAATATTGAAAAAAAAAATTTCTTTAAACCCTATATACTGTAAACATGCAATTACGTGAAGCTAGCTTCTAACCGCAAAGGAAAACATCGTGAGCAAACATAACGATGTTTTTCTTCACAGTTTCATCTAACAACCATGTCGCAGGCACAGCGCCGGAGTGATCACTTCAACTATCTAGTGTAGGTAGAACTTATCACTAGACGCATATGAACCAAAAAATTGTCTTTTTTGCTTTACGTAATAGCTTGTGGACTACCTCCAGCTCCTCTATTTCGTCCGGAAAACCTTAATGAACCGATAAATGACATCACAAAGAAATCTAAGATTAATTTGAAGCTTCGCTGTGTCGTCGTGTTTGTCGCAGTTGTCAACTGCAGACCTTTGGTGACAAGTTGTCGCAGAACTTGTCCTTTGTTCTAGGGCGGGCGGGAAGGGCGGCGAACGAGTCGCTAACTACCGGAGTGATCGAGTTTGAATTTGTGGAGATAGGCGCAATGGCGGTTGTCGTTGGTTATTATATAGTTGGGGCTAAGTGGCGAAGAGGAAGGAGGAAGGTCTTTTAAGTGAATGTACAATAGGTACAAGAAAATTATTGTTAGAATACTTTTGAGGTACGAAAAAGCTTTTTCAAATATCACCTGCTGCATACTTCAGTTAGAATAAGAATAAGCAGGAGTAGAATAAAAATACAAATGAAATGGGCCGGTCTCAGCAAAATGGCCCTGGTTTTCAGACCAGACCATAGTAGAAAAGATAACTAGTGTCACAAAATAAACTGTCAAGACACGTAATAAATAAGATAAAAAAATATTACAAGCATCACTAGGTCATCTTTGTAAGCACAAACTATTTTGATATTCAGGTTCGATTCCCACTGGGGGCCGCCGTACATTTGTATAAATGGCCTCAGCCTGGGTGTATTATCATGTTTGTGATGTCCTTGCCTGGTTACCGTAGTACAGGATATCCTAGTTTGGGACCAGGTCAAGTGACTGTATTGTGTGGAAGTTATTATTTATTATTATTATTATATTGAACATATCATTAAAGGAGAATGATCAATTTACTATAGGAGTTAGTCTATTTTTGCGTCTTCTTGCAAATTGATGAAACCAACGGTAAACTATAAGAAATGAGCTCTGGATTATGCAGGAAAACTATTATGACAATATTAGATGGGAGTTTCGAGAAATCGTAATTTTGAGCCCATGAGACAAGACTATCCTAAGCCCACAATGGGGGTTTATTTTAACTATTTATTCCACATATTGTTCATACATCATCATCATTTCAGCCATTGGACGTCCACTGCTGGACAAAAGCCTCCCCCAACAATTTCCAGAAGGGCTGGTTGAATTGTTCATACATATGGTCATTTTAAAAATAGACACTAATTAAACAGTATAAAATCCACTGGAATCAATTTGCAAAAATAAAAGCGTAATAAAACCGCTCGTTTGAATTCCCGTCAAAAACTCCCCGTTTGCAGTTTGCACTTTCGCATTTCATGTATGTACACGATTTGCGATTTTTTCAATAATGTAATCTAATCTGTGTTTGTAATCTGTATTGACTGACTGAAGTTTTTTAGTTATACAATCAATACAGATATTTTTTAATTATTTCTTTTAAACCCCTAATTCTTTTAATTTATCAAATAGAACTATGAAATCATTTTTCAAAAGAAACATTTTGAGGTTGAGGAATGCTTAAAGCGCAACATAGACTGTTTTTGATCATTCTCCTTTATTTCCAAGGCTGTTAATTAATTAATTAATATCCTTTGATTTCATTATCAATATTTTTTCCAACAATTTCCTGAAAAGACAAACTCCTAAAGCTGGTTACAAACACGCTCTTTTGACGGTTTATTATTGCATTATAACATCGCTCCCTATTTATTTAACGACGCCGCTGTTTTCCCCAATATTTGCCTATCGTTAGTGCGGGCCCTTCCCAGATTTCTTTTGCAGTCCTGATGACTCTTAGTGTGAACTAAATGGAGGTCATATTGCAATGTGTTGGCAAGAATATACCAGATAATAAAGGCAGGTTGCCATATTTTCTTATTTGCGAATACGGTCCTTCCCTTTGTACAAGGCAAACAAAACAGCTGGCCGATATAAAATACCCGAGGTTTCTCAAGCTGACGTATGTATCAACAGTTTCTTCGAAAACCGGAATGTATAAAATGTACAGCACAGAAAAGGTTTTCGGTCTCCGAAACCCTGATCTCTGCGTACCCCTCAGAGATACAGGCGTAAGTTTATGTATATATGTAATAAAAATAAAAAGCCTTCGGTTTCGTCGAGACCTGAACTGTTCCGACATCCCAGCAGCGTTGCCATACCGATTGGCGGTATGTGGAGGTAATGAGGTATCTTATAAGGCCACAACAATGACCTGGGTGGTCCAGTCCAGGACCAGTAAACGAAACCTATCCAACTGCAATGAAGAATGAGACAAGGAGATCATATATCCGAAACTGTTCACCAATGCGCTGAAAGAGATCTTCAGAACTGTGGACTGGACTGGACGAGGTATTAATATTAATGACAAATACATCTCGCACGCTTTGCTGACGATGTAGTTATAATGACGGAAACGAAGCAAGAAGTCCATAACATCGACGCAAAAGTCAGGATTCCGACAAGATTTGGTACATTTGATGCACCGCAGTCTTTCAGGTCGATCCCGCAAGCGCACGCCATTCAAACTGCACTCACAGACTTTCCTACACACAGCCTGCCTGCCACATTTTAGGTATACCCTCGGATTAATTAGCAGGGTAAGTAGCCTAGTTTATAAAAAAATATTACAATAATTTGCTCTGACTCGAGACAAAGACAACAAAAACAGTCCAGTAAAGTGGTGCATAACACCCTTTAACGTAAGTACAACAGTCGTAAGGCGTAAGGATCGAGCCTTACGCTATACGACTCGTTTAACCTTGACTTTGATTTTTAACCAAAAAACTTGGAACATTTTTAAATTAGCAGTAAAGAGTAACTTGATTTTTGGTATTTCCGAGAACTATAACGCACCAACAATAATACGCGCATTATAATTGTTTTTTCTGAATGTTCCTTCATGATACATCTGAATACCATTTCATTAAAATGTATTTTCAAGATAACCACCCTTTTCTCAAAGATGCACGTGCACGGGTCCCGGTCGGTGGAGGCCTGCGTAAGGTTCCTTTCTTTGAAACATGGTAGTAGTACTCACCCGAATCCCGGAGCTGCAGCGAGCCGACGCGGTCGCTGAGGAAGCCGCGGATGGAGCTGGCGACCCGCGCGGGCGAGGCGGCCGCGGCGCCCCGCAGCGCCGCCAGGCGGCCCAGCAGCGCCCCTCCGCCCTCCTCCTCCACCGTAACGGCTGGGGCGAAGCCCCGAACCACGCACTGCCTTCTCACCACCTCCTTGCTCGCGACGCGCGAAGTTTTTAACGAGTAAAAGCGAAATGTAAATAGAATTTTGTTGCGTTTTTAAGACTAGGTTTTTTTTGTGCTTATCTAAGTTCAGTGCATTGTTTTGATATGTATTGGTTTTTTGGTTTGTTTGTTTGGTTCGGGTGTTAGTGTTCCAGCATGGTGCGCCTTTTTCTGGAATGAAGAGGGATTTTCGGTTTAATATAGTACTCATTCTTAGCTTACGGGCACTTTCCAGTTTCTTATTTAAGAAAGTGAGGTTAAGTAAAACTTCAGCTTTTTTAGAGCCCTCATGAAGACAGCCATTTTGAAAAATGTTTCCAGATAGAAAATCTTAAACCAGAAACTGGGGTCAAGGAGCTATACTCAAGGATTTTAATATTAAAATTCTAGAATCAGAAATTAAAAGTGTTTAATTCCTGATTTTAGCTCCCACCCACCCACTCGCTTAGACAACTTCAAGCAACTTGAAGGAAGCATATTCTTGACATATTCCTTTCATGAAATTCCAAAAACTCTTCAGATATCTTTGACGTCCCCATTGCGTTTAAAAGAAAATGGAATAAACCGTGTAAAAATTTGTATAATTTCCCTCATCAGTGCGAGAGGCTCTCGAGGGCCGCGTGTGTGCCCGCGGCAGCGGAAGCGGCACTCGACCAGTTTCCGGCCGCCATCTTTGCCTCTAGTTTATGACTTCCGGCGCTGTTTGTATTCAAGTCGCTAGGTTCCGTGTTGAGAACAAAATAAACGATTCTAGCGCGCGGCTCCCTCGGGAAATTCCTTCTTTTGTTGGGAGGTAGGAGAGCTAGCTCACTTTGAATTTTTATTGAGTTCACTAGCAATTGTTAGTTTGTATTTTGCTCTTCATGCTCGTGCATATTTTATTATGCAAAAGAGGATCACTGACGATTCACTTTTGTATCGACTTTTTCTTTTATTGGATTCTTAATATGTTATGACGCCGGTAACCAAATATTTTTTTATCTAGAACTGAATTTGTATGAAAATTCAAATAAGCTACCAGAAAAATCAAGTGGTGGTAAAATAAGCTCTTACACACCTAAGCAAGCTGTTGACTCATGAGCGCATTGTTTGTAATAAAAATATTAATTAAAGTTTCAAAAATCATAAAAATAATGACCGACGGCCCTACATAAACAGCCTTTGTTCGTCCCACTGTAGGCCACAGGCCTTCTCTCAGAGAGAGTGTGTGCCTTAATCACCACGCGTGCCCACCGCGGGCCGTCGCCAGGCCCTAGATCCTTTAAAATATCTGTTTTAAGGGCACAGCCTTCACAAAATAATATCTTAAACCCCTCGTGAATTGCTCCCTTAATTTTCTTCGATCCAAAAATATATTTCACACTTTTCCAGAGGCTACCCTTCGACCGCTCGCGGTGTCGGTCGAAAATCCATATTAAGCCGCGCCGGAGTTACGCGTTCACGCCTAGTTCACATACAAAAATCTTGAAATTGCCATTTGACATGAGCTTAAGTTAAGAAGCACACAACTTAAGCTGTCTGAAACCGCTATGTTTCCGAATGGCGTACGACCTTCTAATAGGCCCCCATATGAGACTAGCTATGAACTGCCGTAAAACTGCTGTCTTTTTTTTAATTTTTCATTAATAAAATCTTTAAGACCGGATTTTTCAACAGTCAGATAAAACTTAACTGGAGAATAAAACTGATGTTGTCACTCTCTTGTCGTACGATTTAGACAGTGATAGCATGCAATTTATTTTCCAGTTAAGTTTTATCTGACTATTGAAAAATTGGCCCTAAATAGAATAAAATATCTTCCGTAAAACTCGCAATGGATATCGCATAGGATCCTATATCTAGGCTAGTGTAATAATGGGATCTTCTCTTTTTCTATCTATGCTAGATGATTCATACGAGGTCGTGGCAATTTCTTCCTACATTAGATAAGTGTTAACACATAGACGCTATGGAACTTGTGACATATGTTTATATCTATAAACAGCTAATGGAAGATGCTGAATGTTGGGCATATTAAGCCTTTTCACCGTCACGTCAACCTCACCGGTCCCCGCCAGTCTCGTCCATCGCCCTCCTGCTAATGTGTCATAACATAACATAACATAAACTCACGTCTGTATCCCAGAGGGGTAGGCAGAGACCAGGGACCGCCACTTGCTACGAACCTGACAGATCACTTTCGCTTCCTCAACATTCATTAGTCGTTGCATGCACGCACGCCGGTTTCGGGTACTTTTTATCTTGCCCTTTGCTAATACATCCCCTATTTGGTCGAAGTATGTCCGTCTGGGTCGTCCCTTACCGGCCCTTCCATTCACATTCGCTCGATATTTGACAGTATTGTTTAATGACTCGCGACACTCGTATAGTTCCCGGTGTTGTGCCGCCCGCATCCAGCGACTCCCCGCCACCGTAACCAGGTCGTCAGACCATCTGGTGGGGGCCTTCCCACGCTGCGTCGTCCGGTCCGCGGTCGCCAGGTCAGAACTTTTTCGCCCCAACAACCATCAGTCCTCCGAGCTATGTGCGGGCATCACAAGACCGGGAAGCTTGGAAAACCATGAGGGAGGCCTATGTCCTGCAGTGGGCGTCAAAGGCTGATGATGATGATGACTCGTATAGTTATACATTTCACGGGTCGACTTGCGATTATTACGTCGGGAATTAAGGTTGTCAAATGTAGTTTACCTAATAAATCATCACGATTACACCAATTAACTGTAAAAATTGTTATTGTGATAGTTGTTGTAGCACCGACAAGTTGCACCGACGTCGGTTCGCGTGTATGAATAATTGATGCGGCCGCGCGCCGCCTTGCAACTCTTGCGAGCGAGCCTGCTGCGCGGTAAATTCTGACTGTTACTGACTCGATTTTATTTTAGGCCATGATATGTTAATTGTCCGGTAGTTCATGAAGGGCTTAAAACTACCTTAAAACGAAATAATCTACTTGGTACTGCGGTTAAATTTGGTTTCGTTTATGGAAAGCTATGAATCACTTAGTCACTGTCACCCTTTTTGAACCTAGGTAGGTGTAGACACTTTTGAAGATCTTTGTACCTACGCGTTAAATATTATGCCAACATTAATATTATTGTATGATTATTAGTATTATTATTATTATATTTTTATTTATCTCTCTGAACTAAATGCATGCTTATCATGCTTGAAGAAGGAACTCTTTAGTTGAATAAAATATTAATTTCTGAGGTTTCTGGACATGCCGTCGCATGGGGCTTAAGAACACTAATAGGGTTTATGTCAAGTCATCTCTGAAAAACTCTTTCGGATTTAAGTAGGTAAGGCCTGCCTTTACGTTTTCTTTCAATGCAAAAGCTTTCAGCACTATTCAGTATTTCCGTTCTGCCTGTTCACTACGACCTTCATTGAAAAATCACTACTCGTTAACTCTTGCTTCTCACTCTACCACGAGCAAGCTCGCATCTTGCGTCTCACTCACTCACAGCACCACCGGGACCAGATAGCATCTACGTATTACGCAACCACAAGCATAGCATTATGTAAGAAAAGCAATTCACTAAGTATAATGTGTAAATTTCCTAACTTAATCATTATTTTCTACTAAAACACTAATTTCCATCACATTTTCAGGTTGTCACCAAAACACGTCCAACCCAAATACACTAAAGAATGCACAGGTCTAGAAAAACGAAACACAATCGAATGCAAATTAAAACTCTAATAAAGCGTTCCATTTTCAATATTGGGTGAAAAATTGTGTTGTGATGAAAACGGTGTGTAGTCGAACCTTTTGTGCTGGGGCGCGGGCAGGGCACACCTGCGGTCTCTGCTCCCGACTGCCGGGCCGCGCCGCCGCCCCGCCGCCGCCGCCGCGCGCCGCCCTGTGCCCGCGCGCAGAAGCACCACCCTGCACCGCGCCAAAATATATTTTCACACGCATCACACACCGACTTCTGACTTCTCTTAACAGTTAAAGAGACCATTTTACAAACGCTTTAAAAACACTACAAAAAATATCAGCATAGGAGTTCACCAAACCCAAGCGTAGCAGTTCTTCTGGCGCTTTCACTTCATGCGCCTGCGCGGTCCGCGCCCGCCCATTGGGCGCAAAGCCTTCGTGACGTCACGCACCGCCGACCAATCAGCGCCGCCTGAAAGTTTCATGTAGGTATGGGAGGCCCGCGGTCGATCGCTAAAAATAACCCCTAAGGCGTCGCGCGCGGTCGATACAATATCGCGCGGTGTCGGGACAAGCAGCCCTCTGCTTCCATGGAGGTATGATACCCACTAGAGCAATCAAGAGAGCCCTAGCTGTCTATTGTTTTTTTTTTTAAGCAGGCGGTGTATATTTCCTTTTATTCAGCTTCGGTCTCCATGTCAAGAAACTGTTGATAGAAATCGTTAAAATACGGGAAACAATATATCAAGTTGTTTGCTCGTCCTTGATCATTCATTCAGCACGTTAATTCAAGAAACATCAACCCAAATTATAAATTTAGAAGTAGAAGAAGAAGTAGAAATACTTTGTTTGATACTTATACAATTATAATAAATTAATCACTTAGTAAAAATTTATAATTATCAGTTAATTTCTTGACTTCTTCACTCTGAATTAAATTAAATATACATAGTTACATAAATTAGTCCTGTGTCACGTAGGCGTCAACAAAGACCAGGGTTTACCTTTGCCACGATCATAAATCATAACAAACTGTACGTACTTAGACAAATTACAAAGTCGGGGCTAAGAAACGCGCAGTTTTCTGCTCAACTTTTTTGATCTTCCAGGAATACTACTAAGACGTTTCATCAACTCTGTTAACACTTCTACTGAAACAAAGTTGTTGGTTAAAAAAGCAAGACCCTGTACTCTCATAAACTTGGCAACAATTCATGCCTTACAAAATGATTTCGTCTTTAATACATACATGAGCTACTTAAATCCAATGGTATATATGGTATATATAATATATTTTATGCGTGTATTTTATGTTTATATATTAAACGAGTCTAACCGCGATTATTTATTAGGTAAAATGTAATTACCTTTGATTCCCGACGTATTACTATGTAATACATATTACTCTGTATGAGCATCACGAGTCACTCAAAATACTAATAGTATGCTATACTTACCGAATATTTGTTTTCAAGAAACCTTATTGAAATTTTCAAGGTTTCCTTTGGAAAACGAATTTGAAATTCCCACGCACAATTTATTTAGAATATTAAAATCTCAAACAAGCGTAGGACTGGTTTATACTTACGCTCCGTGCTACAAGAAAACTGCAAGTTACACGTCCACAACCCGCAATTTTTATATTTTAGAACCATATAAATTTTATTGATTCGTAGCAATATTTTATGCATAAAGTTCTTCGTTTTGGTGTTTAGTATACGATGTTTTCAGTTTAGGAGTTAGCTAGTATCTTAACACCCTGTATCTAGAACTACACAGAAAAGATTTGACCTGTGAACTCTTAGGCTCCATTTCACAGAACCACAATATGGTTTGCTATGACGATTCTATGTTCATTGAAAATTTCTTTAACAACATACCCCTCAAAATAACGGCTAGCTTAAATTCTTCCCCTCAATCAGCCGAAACTTTACTTCTGGAAAGTATAAATACATGCAAAGCTGACAGAAAAACAGTCCCTTTGCTGTTGTCAAAATATTTAATGAGTTGAACTTTAAAAAAACCGAAGATTGTTTGCTGATGATACTTCCTTAATTTTTAAAGTGAAGAGAGGTTTAGGTAATGTTAACGATGTAAACAATGCTCTATCTACAGTTCTAAACTGGTTCACGGTGAACAATTTGATGTTAAATGCGAAAATGACAAAATGCGTCAAGTTCTCCTTGCCCAATGTTAAAAATTTTGACACGTGTCTAAAAATATCTGGTGAGCAATTAAAGCTGGTAGAGTCCACACTATTTTTAGGCATAACAATAGACTCAAAACTGCAATGGGGTCCGCATATTGAAAAACTATCGGGTAGGTTGAGTTCAGCTGCATTTGCAGTTAGAAAAATTAGGCAACTTACAGACATATCGACTGCGAGGCTGGTCTATTTTAGTTATTTTCACAGTATCATGTCATATGGGCTGTTATTATGAGGACGGGCAGCAGATATATAATAAACAATATTTATTTTGCAAAAAAGAGCAGTAAGAGCAATTTACAACTTAAGCAGTAGGGAATCGCTAAGGGAGCGATTTAAAGAAATAGGAATTCTTACACTGGCTTGCCAATACATATTCGATAATATAATGCATGTCCGTAAAAATATAACAATGTTCAAATTAAATAGGGACGTCCATAACGTAAACACTAGAAATAGAAATAAGCTTGCTTATTCTAAATTTCGTTTAGCCAAGGTAAATACATCGTTTGAAGGCTAATTGCGTTCGTTTTTACAACAGAATTCCAGAACATGTTCTATCCTTGTCTGAAAATAAATTTAAAACATTCATTAAAAAATCGCTATGTAAAAAAGCCTATTATAGAATAGACGAGTATATGAACGATATAAGCCCTTGGTAGTAAACCAATTCCACTGCGATTTCATTGTTATTTAATTATTAATATTATAATTTATTTAGTTTTAAAAAGGCGTACTGAAGACGTGATTGCACATTATTAACTATAGCACACATTTTATAGCTGACACGAACTCAATCTGCAGGTTTGCTAAAGGTCATTCGAATGGTGGCGTGGTGGCCGGGTCACCTATCTCCCTCTAAAATGGTTGAGACTGGTGATGGCTGACCCCTGCGTTATGCTCGTGAACGGGTGCTGTTCGTGTGTCTGGCCGCAGCATTAATGTTTTTCCTACTTTTGTAAGAAGTGCTATTTTGGCTTTTAATGTCATTGGTGGCTATCACGAAATCGTATCATATAGGCTTTGATGTATAAGTTTAAGATGATTTGAGAAAAGATGGTCAGAGTGGAGTTTTTTTTTCCCGCTGCCTTTTTCTCCACTACAAATACGGCCCGAAAGCAGCGTCTAACATAGTACATTGCCATTCAGCAAACAGAATGTAAATTCTTAACGTTGAAATAAATTATTGATTTCTTATTGCGTAGCAGTCTTCCTACTTGTTAAGCCGTGGGTTAAACGACTTTGCTATGTCCATCGAATTGTCATAGCAAACCATGAATTTTAGTTCTATGATGTTTCATGTTGCCCTTGAAGAGTCGTAGCTCCATGGAGCCAGGCCGTAGCCCGTCTTTACGGTCGGATTACGTATTTACGAATGACGCGACGTCGCTCAATTCAAGAGTTCAGAGACTCAAGTCGCTGTAAGCCTGATTACTACCTTACTATTGCCGGAGCAAATGGGGTAGTTAATTAGGATTGAACTACGGGCTACGGGCTGGCTGATGATGATGATGAACTACGGGCTACAATGGCAATTCATCTCCTGTAAGCCCTACTCGTCGCCCCATCTATGCTTGACGCAAATAGTGAAATTATAATTGTGATACATTACATAAAGGTGAGAATGTAAGGGCCATGTTACACTGAACAAGTTCGTGCTAGAACTTGTGTCACATGTTTTTCGATTCCTGTATTTTCGGTTTACGTATTTTCTTGTCATTAACCTGTCTCCGCTGTATACCCATTTAGTAAGTGAGAAACTCAGTATATATTTTTTTAAAGGGCTAACCAATACAAAAATAATATTTACTCTTTTAACACGTTTTTTGCAAAAAGCAAACAATTCAAACATCTATTAGCTATTTTAAATCAACATAAAAATTAGAGCCGAATATCCCTCGTTTTCATTCCTCATACGAAATTGCCTTTAAATCTCATGTCGCTGCACATTCATATCCATTATTTTGCGGATCCAAACGAAGTGTAGGCGCCGATAACTGCAGGATCAAGAAGCCTGATGTATGTGAGCCCTTACCCCGCAGCAGATCAACTAGAACGAATATAAAAGCGAACAACGACTGTAAAAACCGAGTAGGAAATAAATATAAAACAAGAAGTGTAGAAGTAGGTGGACTAATGACCAAGAGCGAATTATAATTACGATGAAAGATTATTATTTAATTAGATTGAAGTGGTAATGGGAGATCTTAAGTCTTGTAGAAGAGTGTTCATTATTTTTTTACTTGATTGCACTAAGAGCCCAGTCCAAAAGTCTAGAAAGTTGTTCCTTTATTTCTTGTGCTATTGGTATTTTAGGATAAGTATTATCAGTATTAGAGATAAAGATGAATTTATTTGCGAAACATAGTGCAGGAGTTGAGATGTTATAATTAAGATAAGCACGAATAGGTATCTCTATGTTTTGCCCATAAGGCGTACTTACAAATTTTGATGCAAAAAATAATTAAAAAAAAACAGCAAAGTGCGAGTCAGACCCGCGTGCGAAGGGTTCCGTACCATTATCTATACAACATTTGAATATTTGAAGCGTCTACCTGTTGCCGTTATTAATATTGAGCAAAAACGGCAAAAAAATCACATTTGTTTTTTGGGAGTTCCCCTTAAATATTTATTTTATTCTATTATTAGCATTTTGTGTTATAGCGGCGACAGAAATACATCATCTGTAAAAATTTCAAATGTATAGCTATCACGGTTCATGAGATACAGCCTGGCGACATACAGACGGACAGTGGAGTCTCAGTAAAAGGTCGCTTTGGATACGGAACCTTGAAGAGAACGTTAGTATTTACAATTCAAATTATAATCTACTGGTACAGGCATTAACTGCTTATATAATAGGTATCAAACATCAAACATAAGAGTTTGGCGAGTTATATTGTACAGTATCACCTGTATTGCGTTATGTTATTAAAAAAAACCGGCCAAGTGCGAGTCGGACTCGCGCACGAAGAGTTCCGTACCACTATCTATACAACATTAGACAAAGATCTAATTTGAGACCAGCGCCATCTATACAAACCAACAAGAAGCGTTTAACATTGACATTTAACGACATGACATCGGCGCTGTCTAGCTATCACGGTTCATGAGATACAGCCCGGTGACAGACAGACAGACGGACAGTAAAGTCTTAGTAATAGGGTCCCGTTTGGCACCCTTCGCGTACAGAACCCTAAAAACAAAAGCTTGTCCTAGATGTCTTTAAAAACGACCAAAGTTAGAATTGCTTGAATCAATGAGATGAATGAATAATCTTGCACTAGCAAATTCATAAATTTATTTCAAAGTAAAGAATTTCCATTCTATTTGTTGATTGTCAAGATATAATATGTGCAGCCTTCGGGTCGACTCTGTAACGGAAAAGAAGCCATCAAAGTAAATTCACTATAACCACCTTTTCTCAAATAACCTCAAGCTGAACACATGTCATTAGCGCTAGCGGGATGACCGGCTTTCACAAAAGCGGCAGCCAGTGAAAACATGACAGAAAAACGTTCGCTGTGGCAACAACCCGTGATCGCGACCCTCAGACGGGAAGAGACCACGTTTTTAGCTAACAACATATAAAAAAGATATAAATCTCTGTGCCCCATCGCTGCCCCTGCGGTACCGACGTCGATCGCCTGGGCCACCATGGTCTGTCGTGTCAGCGGAGCGCTGGCCGCCTTTCCCGCCACGCGGCTCTCAATGACATCATCCGGAGGGCCTTTGCCACAGCCGGCCTCCAGGCATCATCCGCGACGTCCGTAACCTCCAGGCATCATCCGCGAGGAATCAATTCGCGTAAAATCCCTGGAAACATGGGAGGCCGCTGGTATGGGACGCTACATGCGTTGACACGCTGGCACCCTCTCACGTTTCCCAGAGTGGAAGAGCCGCTGGTTCAGCGGCTGGCGCGGCCGAAAGCCTCAAACGGCGCAAATACGGTTCAATAGGAAACAATTACATATTTGCGCTGTTTGGGGTCGAAACCATATAGGCACTCGGGGCCCAGAGGCGCGCCTGCTGTTCAAAGACCTAGCGGCGCGCCTAATCGATGCATCGGGAGACCAGAGGGCTGGCGCGTATCTCGGCCAGAGGATAAGCCTGGCCATCCAAAGAGGTAACATCGCCAGCGTCCTGGGCTCATTACCGCGGGTCAGTGACCTGGGGCAGGTGTTTTATTTGTAAATATAGAATTTATGTAATTTGTATACTTTTATCATTTATATATTAGTTAAGTCCAGTTTCTTATTTCGATTAGTTTTCTTTTTGTTGTGTTATGAATAAAGTTTAAAAAAAAAACAGATGTAAATAAAAAACTTATTTTAATAAATCACTTATTTTGGAGGTAACTATGTATACAGAAAGGAAGCAGTATTGCTGCGGCCAGACACGAACAGTCTTTCACGAATGGGTCAGTCATCGCCGGTCTCAGCCATTATCACAGGGAGTTAGGCGACCCGATTACACGATACATATTAAAGTCGTTATTTTAATTAATTATTTTATCATCGGTTTGTTTACATGCAGGGAAAACCACAAATCACTTGAGTTCGGTGGAACAGGCAACGCTGCGTGTGGCGCGTCAAGGCTCTGCTATACATGCTGCCGTAGGCGTTATTAGTTGTCAGTTTGTCGTTTGAATTTAGACCCTTAGTTAATAGCACAGGGAATCCTAGTTTGGGAGCCAGTGACCAATCTTTTAACCCTTTTCTAAATAAAGTTTTTTTCATTTTCTTTTTCAGCTAAAAACCAAATTTTATATTATGATGTTAAAACCTAAAACGAGTCGAACTATCTTTGATTCCAAACATCTTAGTCGTCTAAATAGTCTTATTTTAATGTATATGCGGATATATTTTTGTCCTATACCTCAGCACTTGAAATAGCCAATCCGCGGAGGGTACGCTAAGCGCTAAAGCCCATGCTCTTTCTGTGAGATAATGCCTGTGTTCTGCAGTGGGGCGTTTGAGCTCGTGCCCTACACTATGAAATGAAAAAAGTTACTTAATACTTCGACACAATTATGAATATTCCTTAGATTAATTCTCAACCAAAACCTGACATTCCTGCAGAAAAATTTCACGCCAAAAATTCATACCAGTATTATAAACGTGAAAGTGTGTCTGTCTGTCTGTCACCTCATGGAGATAGTTTGAGACCAGGGGAAGGACATAGAATACTTTTCATTCCGGAAAAAAACAGCGCAAAAAACTTCTTTACAAAAATTTATCAATTTAAAAAATATCTCGCAGTTACTAATAATTTATTGGCCTGTTTACTTAAATTGTGGTTAAAAATTATTTACGTTTTGTAATCAAGGTCGCTAATCTTATTTTATATAAAAATAGCAAGCAGGTTGGATAAAAAATAAGCTACCCAAATTACTCATTTCATGCAGACGAAGTCGCAGCCAAAAGCTAGTGTTAAATAATTTCAGTCTAGAAAAACCCAAAACTTGAAGCATTTTAAATTGATCGTACTGGCTTGTCGTGATTTGCATCGCTAATACCCCGATCGTGCCAAATTGTTCGACGCGAGTTAGTTTCCACTCGGAAAGTTTGCCATTTTGCAGAACAGCTCCCCGCTGCCTCCGCCGCTGACCCCGGGCTTCGCTCGCAGAGAAACACTCGCCCGGGGCACCGAGGTACTTTCAGAGTGAGAATAGATTAGGCCGAAATTCCTGGGCCCTTTTTCATAGAACGACAATTCTGGTTTTCTATGACAGCTTGATGCACAAAGTCGATTAACCCACAGATTAGTAGGTAGGAAAACTCGGCTATCGAATTGTAATAATAATAACTTCCACACAACGCAATCACTTGACCTGGCTCATTGTCATAATAAACTACGAATTGTAGTTTTATCAAATGTGGCCTAACAGCATTGGTGGTATGACGACGCGCGTCAAGCGTTTTGTGGATGGCGGTAAAATATCAGAATTTAACAATTAATGCGCGAAAAAGTCGAGACTTTTGACTTTTAAAACGCTCTACATACATCGTCATACCACCTAAACAAAGAGCTATATTGGGTTTCTATAATGCAGTGCTGGTCCGTGCACTTTATAGAACACGCAGAGTGGGATTTGAAACTGGAAGAGAATGTAGTGCCCTGTATTATTTAATTGTGTAATTATTTGCTATCAGGAGACGTCTAAACGCACCGACTATCTCCCTAATAGCAGTTAGTTAAAAAAAATAAAATATAAGTTATATTATGCGCTTCAACACTTAATATCAGTAACATAACAGTTTTGCAGTAATACCTTTTTTTTTAAGTGTACAGCCACCTTTATGCTATCGTTTCAGCAGGATAACGCTTGGAAATTGTACAAGTTGTCTGACAAAACCTAATTAGTTACCCCGCTCGACGCTTGCCTGCCCGGGGCTCGAAATTCATTCAGAACTCGGTACCTGTTAGGTTTCAACTCGTTCGCTTGCCCGATCATTTGCTTGGGGCGGGCGGAGTTGTGCAATTCATTCGGTTTTCGGAAATACAACTTGGCTCAATGTTTTCTGCTTTTAGTGGTATCCTCCTTCACCTGGTGAAATTATCACTCTATCCCCCGTTTCTCGTATACTGACAATCTGCTTGTCTACTTGTAACCCCTCCCCCCTGCTCCGGATATATATTTACTTACACTGATCCACCCTAAGTAAACCCCTTAATACTTGCTCCTGCTACTGTCACTGTCAGATGGCCAACGTGCATTATAGAGAAACAACTGACAGTAGAGTAATAAATTGTTAGTGTACAAGAAACCGGGGTAAATTCAGGATGAAATAGTAGGCACGAAATTGAAGTCCGCCTCTGCTCGGGAATCCATCCCACTACCTAAGTAAGTGCAAGTTTTATTTTTAGATGTTGGTCCAAAGCCTCCTATTCGTAATTCACAAAACAATGCATTTTCAATTCGCATATCATTTTGTTTTTACTCGTATTTTGCTTCCCTGAGCAAAGAAAATGTTTTGCGCTCGAGTAAGGGAT
The DNA here is from genome assembly GCA_963969515.1 of Yponomeuta evonymella. Lineage (NCBI taxonomy): Eukaryota > Metazoa > Arthropoda > Insecta > Lepidoptera > Yponomeutidae > Yponomeuta > Yponomeuta evonymella. The sequence goes on along the minus strand of OZ018350.1, from coordinate 395,962 downwards.
TGTTTTGTGCAATGTTTTTAGTAGGAGGTGCACGTTTACAAACACGCATAAACATTACGTTTTGCAATAAAACTTAAAATACTTTTTATCTGAATCCCACAAGAACAAATTATCTAGAATTGAGTTATCGGTATCGATTACTTTTGGCGGAAATTTGTGGCCCTTCTCGTCAATACGATTTTTTTTTTCGTCAATACAGTGACCTTTTGAAAATAGTAAAAAGAATATCAGCTGCCCCTATGGCATTAAAATGTATGGAACAGCTGGTATTTGTTTCCCAATTCCAATTTTTTCCCCACCGTAAAAGAACTGTTATCCAAAGTATAACTAATTCATTACTTAAGTAGTAACGGATAGAACTCTAAATTTTGGAATAGATATCGGAATATTGCTACACCCTGTATATGCCTTTGCTACAAATGACTGACATTCTTCTCTGCAAATAAAAGGACCCGTAGCGAAGCTGTCAAAACAAACTAATTGACGTTCAATGACTACAAATGAGTTGACTAAACTCCTTACAATTGTATTAGTGGATGCAGGTATCCAACTCTACGGCGCTGTGTAGTTTTTGCCAGTGCTACAGTATCGGCCAGCGCTATTCCAGTGTGATGTGACCACCGCTGTATAAATAGAGGCGGTCGATACGCGCCTGCGCCGCGCCCGGACCTCGCGGCCGCATACACTCCGACCTCCCAGAGGTGACAACTGACAGGTGCACTTGGGAATGCAAATAATTTACTTTTGTAGGAATAATTTACTTTTGCTTAATAACTAGTAACATGAAAATACTTAACTTTTGTTAGGTAGGCTTGAAAAAGATTGTCATTAACCAGTAGTCGGCTACTACTAGTATCCTGTGCAATAGGCGGACCTGTTTCGAAGGGCTTTGTATTGCTATATCAGGTTTCAGGTTCTCCCAATATAACTCAACAATACAGGCAAAATCAATTACCTGACGTGTTTTATTGACGTTCAAGGAGCAGCGCTATGTATATTTATATTGAAATTCGAAAAACTACTAAGATCATATTGACTTAATGCGATTGGAATCCGAGACTTTTCTCAATGTTCAAACATTGGTCCCAATAGGCTAGCTTTCGTCTGAATTCAGTATCCAAACGGGGAAGCGGGATAAGCCGGGGCTTACCAACTGTTCTTGGGGTGCCCCACTTCTGGGAACTTGTGCTTAAGCAAGCTTCAGATGACAGGAGCTACGCTTAGTTTTGAAATTTCGTGAATTAAAATTCCCTTTTCATTTAGGTATCCGTAGTTAACGAGGCAATTGTACGTTGACATACAACGGAATTTAATTTATGTTAAAATATTTTTTCGATTTCGGATTTATTTCGCAATATCCGTCCGTCTGTTTGTCTGTCTGTCCGCGGCTTAGCTCAGAGATTATATTAATGACGCCGACAAAAAGATAGATGATAAAAGAATATTCTATCTATATCTATCTCCATCCTGCCAGCTCCGTCGGCTTATCCCACAGGAAAGACAAGTCAATAAGTGCGGAGACAACCAACTCACGGGTTTGCTCACGATGCTTTCCTTCACCGTTAGCAATACAATATATGATTTAGTTATATATAGTGTTTGCTACTCTCGCTGTCGTATAAAGAATAGACGCGATGAGTATTGAGAAAAAAAGCGGGATTCTTACGACGTTTATTTCAATATGTTTCAATGTTGAAACACACAAATGTGTGACTTTTCTGAGAACTATAGCTAAAACATTTTCAGCAGCGCGGAAAACCGTACCGTACTTTTATTTAAAGCTAGGATGCATGACGATAGTGTCGTAAACCGACCCGGCTCGGGACTATTGGCGGAGGATAATACGGGAGCCGCGCCATTAGCGCCCCTTCCGTTCCTTACTCGCCAGTTGCTGCTGTACCCACGGCGCCGGCGCCGGCAGCGTGTCAGCGGTTACCTTTTTGGTCTTTGGTTTTATTTAAGAGCATTACGTAAATTCGACCACACAAACCCATTTCCAAAACCATTACATTACATAAACTTGGTATCTTTTCCTCGAACTCTATCCTGGAGGGGTAGCCAGAGACCAGGGTTTCCCACTTGCTACGATGCTGAGAAACCTATTTCGCATAGTAATATGTTAAACGGGTCTAACCGCGATTATTTATTAGGTAAAATTTTATTACATTTTACCTAATAAATAATCGCGGTTAGACCCGTTTAATATATTACTGTGTATGAGCATCGCGAGTTAATAAAAAATCCTACAAACTTTTCGCCTCATCAACATTAATCAATCGCATTCAAGCACGCATGACGCTTTCTGGTACTTTCTATTTTGCCCTTCATTAATACATCTCCAAAATCATTCCATAAGTTTCAACCGTGTTTCAGAATAAAAAAAAAATCTAAATATATTTTATGGAATCAGGCGTTACTTTGCGGAAATCCATAATAGCATTAAAATGTGAAAATTACTTTGCTAAATTCCGCCAAAATCCCACATGGTGCTTGTAGGATTTGTTGTTTCACATTTTAATGTCAAAATATATTATTTCTACAAATTTTGATTCAATAAATAATTATTGAATATGAATACACAGAGTTTGTGTGATGAATGATCCGCATTTTCAAATAAGAATAATTTGTTTCGAAAACGTGTAACTATTAGATGTTTATAAAACTTCGGGAACTAAAACATTGTTAAAGGAAAACAAAATAACTTTTACTCCAATTCCGATATAGTTAATGATGTAATATTAAATCAATAAAATCAATCAGTCTTATTTAATACATTGATTAATTAAAATAACACGACTATCAGAAATCAGAATTCAGAAATTTATTTCAACCTAAAATAATTTACATTGAATGTAAATAAGCCGCTGCCAAAGGTCGAGACTGTTAGGGAGGAAAAGGCAACGAGAAAAAACTCCACTCTGACCATCTTTTCTCAGATCATATTAAATCCGATACATAAATCAGTACCTACCTAACAAGATCCCATGAGAGCAATCAACAACGAACCACGCTAAAACATTAGTTACTGTTCTTAGAAAAGTAAACTTGTGTGATTAAGTTCTTGTCAATCATTGGTAATAATAGCGTAGTTATTGATATGCAGTCACGCGTCTAGACATTGTATAATAAAAACAACATGGCAATAAGTTAGCAAGCTACACAAAATTGAAAAACAAGAAGAATCACGTATTTGTAAATAAAACCGTAATCTGCTTCACAATCTTGGAGGTAACGAAGTATTTTCCCATTATTTTCAAGGCGATGTTAGCTGTACGCGCGACTTAACCGTTTGTGCGCCGCCGGGGCTGCGGGGCGCGCGGGCTGCGGGGCGCGCGGCCCGCCTTGATGCTATCCGAGCCCCGTGTTATTTTTACGCAACCCGAGGGGCTAATTTTGGAACCGTATCTATTGATTCCCTCAGACCTGTTTCGAAACAGCTTGACCCGTCTTGCTACAAGACTTTCGGACTGCTCGTTCTGATTAAATAGCAGATTTCTGATTTACGGTACTGAACCACTCCTTCAGGGCTTAATCACCGCGCGTGCCCACCGCGGTGTCACGACTTCAAGCGCGTTCATAGGTATACGAACACCTCCTACACTCAGGTTTTCTCACAGTGTTTTTCTTTGTCGTTTGCGTCAGGTATTGCTACTAAAAATTCATTCAATTACATTCATCGAATTTAAAACCGGCCAAGTGCGAGTCGGACTCACGCACAAAGGGTTCCGCACCATTATCTATACAACATTTGAATATTTCAAGCCTCTGTTGTCGTTATTAATCCAGCAAAAAACGGCAAAACAATCACTTTTGTTGTATGTGGGTTAAGTATTTATTTTATTCTATTTTTGGTATTTGTTGTTATGGGGGCAATAGAAATACATCATCTATGAAAATTTCAACCGTCAAACTATCACGGTTCATGAGATACCGCCTGGTGACAGACGGACAAACGGACAGCAGAGTCTTAGTTAGTAACGCACAAACGGATCTTTTGACACAGCATTTGTAATGGCGTATTTAAGACATAATATACAAAAATCCGGCTTGTCGGGAATTAATGCAAGCTCAGCGCTTTTTTTCTTGTATTTTGACTGGACTATTAGAAAACAATGTCATTGGTAATCATTAATTTGTCAGCCAGGATTCGAACCCAGGATCTAACGTATCTAAAACAACTGGTCAATCCACTTTGCTAACACCGCTGCAACCCTCACAGTGTATGCAAAGGCCTATGTGAACCTCATTTACTGGATGTATGATGATCCCCATATACGTATAATGGGAGTTCTTCGTCAATTCGAATATATGCATCCCACAGGATGTCTCTCAGAGAGAGTTTATGGGCTTCATTACCACGCGTGTCCATCGCAGATTGAGAATTTCAAGCGCTGAGGTATGTGAACACCTCAGAACTCAGGTTTCCTCACGATGTTTTCTTCACAGTTAGCAAATTTTATGGTATTGCTACTAAAGCTTCATAAATGTACGAAACTCAGAAAACAGTCATTGGTAAGTGTTGGTGAAATTTTGTGAGGTTATATTAGCAATACCACTCGCTAACCACAACTATACATTATTTAGTTTTAGAAATTGTAAGTAGAATACATTTATTATGTGTGTGCGTGTGTGTGCGTGCGTGCGTGCGTGCGTGTTTATGAGTGTGCGTGTGGTTGCGTGTTTGTGAGTGTGTGTGTGTGTGTGTGTGTGTGTGTGTGTGTGTGTGTGTGTGTGTGTGTGTGTGTGTGTGTGTGTGTGTGTGTGTGTGTGTGTGTGTGTGTGTGTGTGTGTGTGTGTGTTTAATTTCTATTTAGGGTAGATTAAAAACCTTTATTTAGTTTTACATGAAGGCCGACTTGCACCACTTTCTTAAATGTGGCTTAAACAGCATTTAACTTAAATTCTTCATACAAAAATCAATTTAAATGGCGACTTAAGTGACATTTAAGAAGTGGTGCAAGTCAGCTCAAGTATTGCAAGAATGATTCCGTTGCATTGTAGTCCAGTTTTATTAGCCATTCTGTTAATCCTTTTTACAGTCACGAGAGTGAATTGATAGATGTATAAACTACGATTGATTTAAGTGTAGAGATAGCTTGATAGTAGGAATATTGTTGGCTGGCAAAGGATGTTGTAATAGAATTTATGTTGACCATTATTATTTTGTTTTTTCAGTAAGAATGTGGGGGTCAAAAAGAAGGCTCTTATGTTTCCTTGCATGCAAAATAAATAATTTTGTAACCGTTAGCAGATTTCAAAAACGATAAAGTGAATCTGTTGGAAATCTACGTGCCATAAAAAACATGACCTTAGGCAGAGCACATCATGCCCTCTCAGCGTCCAAAAATTTGGTTTTGCTTGCTCCTCCCCATACTGAGATGCAGTATATAGTAATTGACTGCATCAGTGCTGTATATATTTTAATAAGCAACGTTCTCCACATCATCATCCTCCTTATGCGGCTAGGCTGGTGCCATGAGAGTGTTTTGATCTATCATGATTCCAAAATATTTTGTTGCTGTAACTTTATTAATGTCAGGACATGTGCAGTTATTGTTATTTATATTATCGCATGTGTGCATTTTAATTTTAAAGTCAGAGTAAATTTTCTCCAAATAAATAAATTAAATTAAGCCAGTTAAGCCATTTTAAGGCTCATATCGCACAAATAATTTATGTTTACTAAAAAAAAACTTGGGCCTAAGACGCTTAATACTCGGTGCCAGTTGAATGTTTATTAGTTATAAACAAACTCACGGTGAAGAACACCTCAGACGCGTTCTCTGAGTTCACATATCTCAGCCCAGCATCGCCAACCAAAGTAGTGAGACGTTTCTTGGTTGCCTCTGCTATCGTATGCTTGTTTGTTACGAACTTATTTTAGGTGAATCATCCATCGCATTGATTCCAGAAATGTTCATCTTTATTTTTTCTTTTCTTACTTTCATCGTTTTTGTAAGAAATACTATGCTCGCTTGACAACGGCACAAACATGGCGTGTCCTCCTATGAGCTTACAAGGAGCACTGCTAGGAATTTTCGTAGGAGTTACGAGTTTTTCGTTTGAAAAATTTAAATTATGATTACATTTCAGTTGACAAAGTTGGTTTAGATAAAGTAAGTCTACAATGTGTACTTTTTACATGTTAAAGTCAACAAGAGTAACGGAGCACAATTTGACTTACTGCTATCCAAACAATCCCAAGGCCGTCATTTGTTGAAAGGTCACTTCAAAAACCCTGTGTTATCCATATAAATCATGAGATAATGTGTGAAGGCTAGTCAGATGCTTTAGCCGGTATTACCCAACACCTACCTATTTTTATGTTGACATATTAACTCGATGACGTTAATGTCGTTTTCGTCTTACTTACGATATCTCTTCATTAGTTATCATCACCATCGCTATTCCCTAGCTTTGAAGCTTAAAAGAACAGACATTTCATAGTAAAGGCAACTTAGGTAATTAATTACTAATCAGTTAGCCAACCTCTACTACTACGAGCAAACTTGATCGCTTTTATTGTTCAGCCAATTTTGGGAAAAAAAATTTTGTAGTTCAAGGCTAGCGTCATCCGTAAATCATCGTCTATACTTACTGCCAATCCAGCATATACTACCCGTCGGAAATATCTGCGCACCAAGCTGGAATACCTACGCTTGTATGCCAGCGAGGTGCGCAGATATTTCCGATGAGTTAATTAATAAAAATTTGAACAAAATGTGTATATCTCTCGACAAACTTTTGCCTCCAGCTGGAAGGAAGATATTTGACAGATCAACCCTCTTATGAATCACTGAGAAATACAACTGTCAAATGACAAACCTCGACCGTGTAATCTATACTAATAATAAATCTGTAAGGGTCGGTCATGGAGTAAGTTAGTTTGTTTTCAGAGATATTGTGTTTATAGGCTCAATATATGATACTGAAACTAATTTCACGATTTTTAGAATTTTTTTCTGTATGTGTGTATGTATGTATGTTCCTCCATAACTCTTAAACCAATTATCCGAATTTGATGAAATTTGGTATAAAAACATATAGACATCTGGGACACAGGATAGGCTATTTAAATTCTAGCTCCAGTTATGATAAGACGTGGCCCCCATACAAATGCTGCTTCGTAAAAATCGAAATGTACGCGAACGGAGTCGCGGGCACAGCTAGTTTTATATAATTTAAATAGCTGACCGGCAAACCTTGTTTTGGCATATTAATTAGCTTACGACCTATCAAGTATACACTAAAAAACATAAAAATCGGTGAAGCCGTTTCGGAGGAGTTCCATAATTCTCTCTCTGAGAGAAGGCCTGTGCCCTACAGTGGGACGTATATAGGCTGCTTATGCTTTTGCCATAACAAACACTAGGATCTGTTAACACTAGATAGTGTATGTAGGAAAACCGGAAGTAAGTAGTGTATGTGTAACACATAATGTGTTATACATAAGTATTTTATTAACGTATTCTGCATGTTAAATTAATGTTAAGTAGGTACCTCAACTAACTTCACCAGCAACTTTGGATCAAGAAAAGGGAAAAAACTTGCGATCTCCAAAACTTAACGTAGGCTGAGTCCTTAGGGAAGTTACGTATCAAGAATTTATTGATTGAACACGATGTATCGTTATATTCTTTTTACAATTACTTAATACAGAGAAGTTTGTAAAGAGGTTCGAAATTTCGCCGATGCCTGCACTTGCCCATTAGCTCAGTTTGGGAGAGCGCTGGCACGGTTAGCCAGAGGTCGCGGGCTTAAGTCCCGCCATGAGTGGAATTTTTAGCCTCTTAATAGGTTTTTATGATATTTCGTCTTCTAATAGCAGCTCTCTTGCGGCGTATCGATCTCAGAAAACTACTTACTATTGACAAAACCGACCATATATTTTTGGTAAAATTTACGATTCAGGCGTTGCTAGATGTTTCTCGCATCGATATATGCAAGGGCAATAGCGTCATTTATCTCATCAACAGTTGCCTGCGATAATTAATTATCAGTTTATTTGATTACATACGCAAATCTATTTAAAATAATAAAAAAAAACGCTATGGTTCTATTCAGATGAAATACTTTCTATCGATTATTGTTTCAGTTTTCATAATAAATTTTTTTTCGTCTATTAGTACACTACTCAGGCCAGCAATTGCTTTTTAGTTCATCGAAGTTGTTCACGGTATTTACATAGGTAGATAGCCTGTATATAGTTCTTCAATTAATATTGTGTTCTAAATTATTACACAATTAAAATCTTTCGTGACACCACAAAAATATTATTATAATTAATCGGTACATCATATTCTACGAGTATGTCATTATCAACATCATCATCATCAGCCTATGCTTGTCCACTGCTAGACATAGGCCTCTTATTGTTCGGCACTGAGCACGCTCATCGGCTGCTGTCATCCAGTATGATCTTCGGTCACAAATCAAGTACCTAACATTAATAAAGTAGTGTTAGTTTTACACAGTTTCACAGCGTCTTTCAGCAGCAAACTAGAGCAACACTTGTCTGCTCTCTGTCATTAGGTCAAGCGCCTAATTAAAGATATCATCACTCGACTTGTGTCCCAAGTCGCATGGAGTGCGCCGCAGCCCTCGCAGTGTGGCGGAGCGCCAGGGCTCCGGCCGGTCGTCAGCGTATCGACCGGCCCCGCCCCCAGCACTGCGCCCCGCCCGCCCCGCCCGCCCCGCAGACCCCGGCCATTCGCTCGATCAGTTTGCCACTGTAATATCAGCGAAATACGGCAACACTTTACGATAAGTCTTACTTATGTCTAGTGAAACAAGAACTACCATGGGATGGCCCGGACACCAGCTGAGTGTACACCTTATGATTTATTTATGCGGCTTGTTTGATCAATGGGGATTGTAGCAATCAATCGGGTGGTTTTGCACAAATGTGGCCAGAAATACGTAGGTACTATGAACTTTTGATCATAACCAGAAAGTATAATGCCTGACAAATAACTTTGACTTGGTATGTACGTATTTCGGGTTTCACTGACTGGGACGCGGGATGTGACTTAAAATTCATGTAGGTATTGTCTTGCCGAGCGAATATAAACCTTACCTCATTGAGTTTATTTATTTATTTTTATTTATTAAGGAACATTAAAACTGGCAGCAGCGTCTTCCTGAGATTCCAACCGCATACTGCGATCGCCAACCCGCCTGCCGAGCATGGCGATTGTGGCCAAACCCCTCATGGTTATAAAAACCACGAAGGAGGCCTATGTCCTACAGTGGGCGTCAAATGGCTGATGATGATAATGATAAGTTAACATAATTACTTGATTATTTATTATACGTAGGTAATTGTATTACGTAATTGTACCACCAGCACCGTTAACCGGTTCACAATTTTTACTCGGATGGAGAACGTTTATTTATTCACCCCGTTAGCATTATTTAAAGAAACAAAAGAGATTTTTGCAACAAAATCTGACAATCTACCCATATTTTGGTTTATTTTTACGGCTGTCAAGAGAACTCTCCTCTACTTATTCATAATGTGAAATTACGATTGTGTACACAATCTGCTACCTATCATAGCGTTAAAGTCCATTCGGTACCTTTATTGCCCATGACGTTACCACATCGATGGTGGTTTTTGTAGAACTAGTCAGAATGCCCACGTCGGTCTATAACGTGTTAAAACTTTGGCCGATTTGGGTAATGTCCCTAGACTATCGGCGTCATATTCTACAAGGTGTAAACAAATTCCCCTACATCCGAAAATAGGGACTGTACTCGTCAATACATACAACTTTTATGGGGATAACTATTCTAGAGCTATTCTCTAAAACATTGAATTTCTTAAACACGCTTTATCTATTCGAGGAAAGGTAAACTGGATCCGAAATTCCGTGAAGTAGCTTGTTGACCGGTTCTGGTGATCCCATGAACCAGCAGGTCGCGTCCACTCTGCTTCTTCACATTACTCATGTTTGTGGAACAAGTCCTGCTTGTTTAATTTTTACGGTGCTCTTTGGTACCTTCAAGTTTAATGATATCACTTTGCTAAATAATTTTATTTATTTATTTGGAAAAAATACAGACACAGATAATAAATACTTTATGTTTTAGGTAGTCCGGCAAATTAAAGGCATTCAGCCATTGAAACAAACTGAAGACCTTAAGAAGACCCATTCAGGACCCGCGAAAAGGGTATTTCAATATGATCTATCGTGGGTTCCTATCACGGCATGTACCAATGACTTTGTTTTCTAAGTTACGTACATTTGTGAAGTTTTAGTAGCAATACCACTCGCTAACTATGAAGGAAAACATCGTGGGGAAACCTGAGTGTCTGAGGTGTTCACATACATCAGCGCTTAAAATTGTCAAACCTCGGTGGGCACGTGTAGTAATTAAGCCCGTACTCTCTCTCTGAGAGAAGGCCTATGCCCTGTAATGGGACGTATACTAGCGCACATAAAAAATATGATCGATACTTAGTTCGACATTGTTGGCAGAACCTCTCTGGCTTGTCAGCATCTCGTTTCCATAGGTCGGCATGCTGGATTTCTGTTTGCAGCCTTAACCATTTCCGAAACTGATTGTGTGCTAGTGGGAGTAGACGTTTCATTCATTGGAGAAAGCGTGCGTCCGTTGCGGTTTCGGTTTTGGAGCCATCCGTTGTACCTTATATTTCTTGTCGAAGGTGAAGGTGTGTGGTAGGTAACCTGTCGCATATTCCTTCAAGCATTGGCTGGTTTGACACCGCGTTTGACATTATTTCTGTGTGTGTACCTGGTTGCTATTTTGTTTCCACCTGGGTGCTATTTTGTTTGTAGCCTTAGGTCCGCAGTGGTTTGGTCTGAGGTTTAGCAGGGTCTTCAGGGTCGATCGATACTTACCCTGGTGTTATTTTGTTTATCAACATTTTAAGTTAAACACAATTAAATACAATCACAATTAAATAAGGGCCGTGACAGACCAGCGCTAAATAGTTTGAGACCAGGGCAAGTGATTGTGTTGTGTGGAATTTATTTACATTGATACATTTTATTTATTTATATGGATTCGAAGCCACGATCTCTCGAATATGGGGTCTGCATTCTACCGATGCGCCGCGCTCTACAGAGTGTTACGTTTCGTCGAAAATATTTAATAGACAAGCGGTCGGTTTGTAGCCGACAGGTCAAATCAAGATGGACATTAAAGGTGAGAATGACCGCAGCTAACAGTGGCAGCCATTTTCTGCGACACTACAGTAATCTCGAGATCTTGCAGTTATTATGTGCTTGTTGTTAGTTTCGCGAATCGGGTGACGAAACACTTCGCGTTATGGGGTGTTGACACGGTTTTTTGCCGTGCGAGCTCAGCGCTGTACAACACAAATGTTCAGTTACTTAATTCGAGAAAGTTAGAAAAGAGCAGTTTGATGTTGAATGCGCGAGTGCTGTTTTATATGGAACAAATTATTGAATTACATGGCATTTCGAGCAGCTCTCAAGGTGGCAGTAATAATAATAATAACTGCCACGCAACACAATGACTTGTCCTGCTACCAAACTACGATAACCTGTCCCATTGTAACACGTAAATAGGACGTCACAAACACGTAAAAACACCCAAACCGAAAATATAATCATATCTAATATTAGGTCCAGTAATATTAGGCGGTAACAGGTCAGTGCAACTGGTCAACTCTGCATTGATGAAAGTACATAGAAATACAATATACGAATTTCAGAAATTTTATGGGCCGAAGCGTTTTACTATGACTTGCTACTGCCCTACTAAAACATTTGCTGACGAAATTGGCCATTATAATAAATAAATAAAAATTTAATATAACTCAGATTAGTATTTTTTAATGACTCGTGATGCTCACAACGGGTCCAATCACAATTATTTATAAGATAAAATTTAATTTAAAGTTTAATTGAAGCAAGCTTCAATTAGAAGCAATAAAAACAGTTACGAAAATTAATTATTTTTCCGCGTGTGCAATTCGATTTGTTCTTTGAATAAATACTTTTTACGTTATGTTGTGTTTTAATGACTCACTATACCTTAAGAAATCTTTGCTGCATTTTTAAACATTTTGTAGATACTTTTGTGGAAACACTCTGGGCGAACCTGCATTGTGATATAATAATGAATTATTTCTAAAATGCAACAATTCATGAAACATGTCGGTTACAACTTTTGTTCTACGACTTATGGATACAAAAGTTGTTACAAAATACGAACTTTAACTGGTACGTTTCAGGAATTGCGCCTTTTTTAGGTAATCCTATACTCCTATACATATTTTCAGTGTCCAAATATGCATAATGATTATTCTGATTATGAATTACAATTATAATTTACAAAACTACTACTTACTTAATAAAACTATTGGTAAAGCAATCGGCCTCCACGATACAGGTAATAACCTAGTGTGGAGACCACAGTAAATTAAATTCGAAGTAAACTCGGCCATTCAAACTGTAACACCTTCATAATATACCTTTTGTTTGTATAATCAGTGTATGCTGTGTTTGTGTGGTTAAATAAACATTTTGAATTTGTGTTTGTATTTGTATATTTTGACCAATGAAGTAGTCAAATAGATCTCCATCAGCTTTCTTTGGCAGGATACGCATCCTGACGTGCCGCATCCGGGATGGGATGACGCGAGGGTCATCAGCCTCCGGGGTCCGGGGCCGCGCCGCTCGTGACGCCGCGCCGAGACGTGTCACAGTCAAAACCCCCGCAGATCGCAAGATACCATGCCAGGGCGAGGTCGCCGCTTCGAGCGCGACCTCACTCTAGTACTTTTATGGCCCAGATGCGCCGTACGCTTCTGCCATAAACTATATGCTAACGAGGCAAATCCGCTGGAATTAACTCGGAACTTTATATATCACTTGTTTAAACAAAACAACACTTGCCTCAGATTCAATAGGGTTCGAACCCCAGACAAGTACCATGACTTTGTCTTCTATTTTACACACATTTGTGAATTTGGAAATACAACTAAACCCCTTTAACATGGCCTCTCCGATTATATTAAAATATTTTTTAGTGCAAGTTCTCAATTAACTAAATTATATTATTTTGCGGTGATAGCGCAGCGGTAAAACGCCGGCTTCTCATTCGGGAGGTCGGGGATTCGAATCCCGGAATCCCAATGACTTTTACATTATGTACATTTGAGAAGCTATAGTAGCAATACCACTCGCTAACGGTGACGGAAAACATCGTAAGGAAACCTCAGTGTCTGAGGTGTTCACATACCCCAGCGCTTGAAATTACTCATCCGCAGTGGGCACGCTTAGTGATTAAACTCTGTCTCTGACATAGCGCCCTACAGAGGCTACAGTGGGACGCGTGTAGGCTGCACTACGGATGTAGTGCCTAGTTGCTTAAGCAAACTGTATTCGTGTCATATACTATGGTTGGTCATGGCGTAAGTAGTTAGTTAATTAAATTCAAATATATTTCATGAATCTTTCAAAATTACCACCTTCATAAATTGCATTCCATAAGCATTTCAACCATAAGTCCAAGGACCACATCACCTCAAAACATTAATAACATGTCTCGCTGCACACAATAAGACACAATCCAAATGAATAGTTCCAAAAGAATTCAATTAATTGACGAACAGGTTGTATATCAATTTGATACAACAATTTATCGCTTCTTTAATTTGTAAAAAAATTTTACGTAATACCATGCGGAGGAGGACTGATATCGACTGTTTCAATTACACCACGTGATCACAAGTCGTGTTGCGGCGCAAGTGCAAATACAGGCGGAGCCCAAAGCAGCCGTAAGGTCAGTGGGTCCGCTGGGCCGCGTTATGTCACCGCACATACGGAGAAAGGTGACAAACTGTGACGAAACACGCACATCTCAATTATTGCCGGTCTTTGCCCCCGTTAGATAATGGCCACTGGAGCTTCATTATTGTCCGGTAATTCGATTTAATAACTACTGTCAATGTTGTGCAGCTTGCCAAAGATCGAATTGTTATATTGACAACAAGGTAAACACTGAGCTTTACCTAGATTTGTAAACATAGCTTAAGTTTCCGGCAACTACATACATGATTATACGCAGATTTATTAAATAGAGGTGCCTATTTAATAAATCTGCATGGAATCCTGTAGTTGCCGAAAACTTAAGCTTAGTATTATACACCTCATTGTTTGCCTCTCCTGTACCTTCAGCAGGTTGACTGGTAGAAAATGCCATTAGCATTAAGTCCACCTTTTTTACACTAGCTTTGTGCAATAAAGAATTAATAATAATTATAATTATAAAAATTAATTGTCCAGTTAGTCGTTGACCAATTATTACGTTTACACAATTTTCTTCATATTTTGGCAAACATTGCGCGTTCACGCATTGCACAAGTAAGTAATTACCTACTTCAGCCTCTTTAGTTGACACGAAAGCAGAACATTAATAGCTCAGCCGGTCATTAAAGTTTCTCACCGTAGAGATAATTTAGTTCCGCGACATCAAGTGCAACTTCCCGACGACCGACGATGCGGTAAATTGATTTTGCATAATTGGGCATGAATTATTATTATTAATACGTTTATTGCACATAAGTAAAGAATACAATGGCAATGTGGCGGACTTAATGCTATAAGCATTTTCTACCAGTCAACCACAGGTGGTGCAAGAAATTAACTGGTAGGCATACGAAACAGACGGATAAAACGATTTACTTCAACTAATATCACGAGTACATAAGAAGACGAATAGTCAACAATAAATAAGTAAATATTTATAAATATTTACAAAGTTATGATTAGAATTAGTTAAGGATAAAATGAAAAATAACGTATAAAATGTTTCAATATTTGTACAATTATAGCTAAAGTCATCTCTGAAGCAGTCATCGACATCAAACCGATTATGGCTGCTGCAGCTACAACCGTGTTGCGACGCTGAAGCAAGGGCCTCAGCCACAGTATAATGAACACCAGTAGGCAAAGTTGGCCGTCCGCTGGATTAGTTAACTGGGTAGTTAACCTACGCTCGCTTGATCGGAGTAGGCGCGACAGGGTTGACGCGCTTGAATTTACCGTACTTAATTCGTTGCTTTAAAATTTTAAGTTGTCAATTTCCATCTCCGAAAGTCTTCACCAGAACATCATCAATTTGCCTTTGGACTACTTTTACGCTATTTTATGAAACATACGGATATTACTAAAGGATGGGGCCCCCCATTGGGCCTTATTAAGTTCCGTGTGGCGCCGGATTAAGAATAGCGTCACTCCATTTCCTTCCGTGGATGTCGTAGAAGGCGACTAAGGAAATACATTAGCAGGAGACGGGCAGCAGCGTCTACCTGAGATTCCAACCGCATACTGCGATCGCCAGTTATGAAAACCACGGAGGAGGCCTGTGTCTTGCAGTGGGCGTCAAATGGCTGATGATGATGATGATGAAGCCTTATTTACTGCTGTCCATTGAAGAGTTCCGTTTTCCATCTCTAAAGGTCTTCATCAGATCTTCACCAAATTGAAATCGGACCAATGGGACGTTATATCTATTCGAACAAAAAAAGAATTGTCGAAATCGGTTAAGATTTGACGGAGTTATGCGAGAACATAACCAAAAAAAAATAAAAAAAGTCATACGCGTCTAATTGATAACCTGCTCCTTTTTTGAAGTCGGTAAAGTACATTGTGGCCTGATGGAGTGACATTATGAAGAGGTTAAAGGTAGAAAAATTTACGAAAGACTTACTATTATTATTAAAATTCTTTATTGCACAAAACACAATGTTTGGTACAAAGGCGTACTTAATGCTAAATAGAATTTTCTACCAATCATACATCGAGCGAATATGAATCAAAGAGGCGGTAAAGGATGTCTAAGCCCTTGGCCACACAGAAGGGACGTGGGACGAGGGCGCGCAAAAGACGCGTCGTTAATCTAATTCACTTTCATGCAAAATGTACAGAAGAGACGGGGCGAGGGCGCGATTTCTATACAACGCGTCGCGTCTTTTCCGCGCCCTCGCCCCACGACCCATCTGTGCGGCCATGGGCTAAGGCAGATTTAAGTCTACCAAATAGGGGATGAAGAAGCGAAGAACCAGATAAAAAGTACCCGACACCGACGTGTGAGCATGCAGCGACTATTTAATGTGTTTGAAATGGAAGAGATTTGTCAAGGCGGTCGTTGCAAGCGGCAAACCCTGGTCTCTGCCTACCTCTCCGGGACACAGGCGTGAGTTTATGTGTTCCGGTGCACGGTGGTGTGAGGTCAAAGAGTGGAGAACGGTTACCGGGGGTGAGGGGCAAGGTGCGTATGTACTGATGTGCTGTTCGTGAAAATGCTACCGGGAACGTTCTCAAGTACTTACTGGGAGCAGCGAGAATGGTATGAATTAATTTAGTTACCATTGAAAGCTCTTGAAATATTGCACTTACGATTATGATCTGGAATTGTAGACCACAATATATTAAAATATATTATATATGGCATAATATATTTATATCTTTATATTAATATATTTATATCTATCTACCTTCAAAATATATTGCAGGTACTTCTAGTTGTAGTTCAATATATAGACCATACCGGACCATATTGAACTACAACTAGAAGTACCTGCAACAATGTAGAAGGTAGATAGATACTAAAACTTATCGACGGATTAAAGCAGACTCTTCGAGTTTCAGCTGATTTGGTCGAGCTTGATGAGCATTTTGATGAAAATCGGTGACCGGGATCTGGTACGGGGATTGGAATATGGATAATATGGATATGGAATCTTCTCTACGGACAATATTATGAATAATATCAGTGTAATTTTCTTTTTTATGTACTAATCGAATCATGTAAGCCCCTTTTCACCATGCACCGAATTCTTACACTTCCGTCATTGTATATACTCGAACTAGCAACATTTGTGAAAACTAACCCTCATCTATTTCCACGCCTTTCCGAAACGGTGACTCGAAATAGACGTGAAGAAGAAAGACTGCGCCTTTTCTCCTCGAAAACGGCATTACTTCACAAAAGCATATTTTGCATGGCGCCTATCATATTTAATAAAATACCGACGAGTTACAAACAATTAAATTCACATCTATTTAAGAAAAAGCTGAAATTACTACTTTTAAGTGATAAATTGTAATCTATTTTGACATAATCTTTAATTTAAATGACTCAATCACGTAATGTAAACGTACTAAGCTAATACAATTTTGACCATCTACCGTAGATGTAATGTCCACATTTTAATGTTTTTAAATTATTTTAAAACTATAAACAAAACCGCGCCCAGACTTTTCCGTCCACTCAAATTTGTGCGCTGCTATCAGTAGAACATATTGGGTCTAATGTATTGTATATTTCTATCAAAAGTTGCATGTTGTTATTTTATGTAACTTGTTTGACACGTGTTCTTAGCAAATAAATGTATCTTTATCTTTATAAAATGTTCTCTATCCATCTATCTAATACTTTTTGGAACAATTAAAATTATAATCTACGTAAGTTTTTAGCAGACTAGTTCAGGAGACGGTTTAATGTTGTTAATAAAGAGAGGACACTTTATTGTACACAAAACAGGAACACAAACTTTGTAGGTAGGTACCCATAGTTTTTTCCTGATACTCTATAAGAGTAAGAGATCACACAAACTGAATTCCACGCGAGCGAAGCCGCGGGCACTACTAGTCAATCATTTTTATTTTTTTATGGTTTTATGTTGGTTTTTTCAACTCCCTTGGTGTCGCGTGTGTTGCCACCGACGATGAATGTTACTAATATTGGAAATGCAAAAATATTGTTTGGATGGATGTTTATTACTCAATCATACTAGGCGGCTGAACAGATTTAAATTAAATTTGGCACAGAGATAGATTATAGTATGGAATAGCACATAGCCTCCTTCTTATCCCAGAAATATACACATCGAGTCCACTGCGCTATAACGTAAGTGGCTGCAGAGAACATTCGCTGTAACATACTTCGCAACTATGAACTTTCGCGGTAACGTACATCGCGGTACTGCACTTTGCGACAAAGTAGTGGAGTCTTTTAATAGTCTTGTAAACAAAGAGCGATGGTTTGTAAATAAGCGCTGAGAATTCGTTCATTCGTTGCATAAATCGATTAACAAAGACAATAGGAGGCGGCGCGGACACATGGGCTTGACTGATTACGGAACAGCCTCTGGCGGATGACCCACGGGCCAGGCTGAAGACCTGGCCTGACGAGGAATGGGCGGACCAGCCAGTCTCACTTCCTACCACATATTTGATTAAAATAATTGCCATTTCCTTACTTCAGACCACACTGTCCCACATGGGCTGAATTACTGTAACCTAAATATGTTTTAACTACAGCTGCCGGAGGGGCACGACCACTGTATTAAGCGCGACTTCACGATACAACGTCACACCATCTCACTCTTCCTCGCGGGCTGAGGCAGAGGCTAGTGCACATAATACGAGTAGGTAACTTTGCTGCATTGTTAGGTATATAGCTGATGTAGTTAACTAAACTATATATTGAAGGACAGGCGCTCCCTATCGCATAGGACGATCTAACCCCATATACACCTCAGTTCCAAATATGGAAAAGGTCGGGTAATTAAATAAACGAATATTTGAAACGAATATTTGAGAGATATAAATGTAAATACTTTACTAACTCGTTAATAATAGAGTCGGGCGTAATGAAATATTCCGACAAAGCACGGGGGCGTAGCAGTGTCACCACATACAGTAGGCTCCCCCGGCAGTTGGGAACCCTGCTTTTAGCTAAACCCTCAAATGTAGGTTTACCGGATTACTTGCCAAAATTAATTACATGTAAAAACTACATTACATGAAAAATACGCTCTGGAGCATTTATTTTTGGATCTTTAGCTCGACCATCTTCCATTCATTCAGGTTTAACACTTGCATCGTTCAAAGTAAAACATGGCTTCTGTCGATAATTATATGAACGAAGAGCTTTGGCAGAGCTTTGCAATGCTTTAGTGCAAATTGTTCACGTATGGAGGCATGCGGCGTCGTGACTGAAACAATTAACGCGTTTTAAACGCTAACCTTTACTTTTTAACTTCACTTCGTTTTCATTATTCTTTTGTAAATATTATGACTGGCTAGTTCTTGCCCAGTCAAGGTCCGTTTAAATGTTTTGTTTTATATTACAGGTTCTTTTCTCTGCATTCCTTCAACGGAAATGGTTATTATTTGCGTTTTCAGAATACTGGTTTGGTTGATAGATCCACGACGAGACCTACTTCGTCGATACTTCGCAATACGTTACGAGCCATACTCACATTGACTAAACTCAGTTAATTACCACTAGTTAGGCAATATTCTGTATTGAAAGCAGTACACCATTGGTCAAATCTTCTTTACATGCTACGAATAAAAAACCCTACAAGTATTTCTTCCTACAAAATTCACTCTAAAAAACGGCCCCTGTCCTCTCGATTAGTCTGTGCCAATGAAATGAGCGCAAGATGTGCTATAGAGTAAATCACTTTGTGATTGGTTCATTCTGTGCGCCATACCTGACGACGTGAACGTTGATTGGGCTTTAGTAAATGACAGCGTAACTTATGATTGTTTTATAGAAAAACGTCAAACCATTGACTTTGAGATGTATAACCCGTCGAAATATCTTGGTACCTCGCAAAATGACGTTCTGACGCTGGCAAGTGCATAGATATTTTGCCTGGCACTACTGAACTCGCTCCGATTGGTAACACAATTGACAAGCCCCGCCCGCCTTCTCACAATTTAACGTAGAGTATTTTTTTAACGCTAGTTAGACATATATGTCCTAAACTATCAGTGTTTACATGCCATCGTACCTAAACCCAGTAATACTGTCCAACACCCTGCCGTTATATACACACTGCAAATGCTGCAGCGTAGGACGCGATAGTCATCAGGTTTAAATGCGGCAGCCACGTCATATGCCGATGACAATTCTCCCCCACACTGATGGTATGACCAGCGGCCCTGTTTCATAGAAGTACAATTCATGTTTTACTATGACAATTCGATGTACATTGAAAAGCTAACTAACCCACAGATTACCAACCAATCGTCGTCGAATTGTCATAATAAACAGTTATGAATTGTAGTTTTAGCAACGCGGCTCTGCTTGTTCAAATTGATGCTTCGGAGAAAAGCATTTGTAGCGAGCGCGTGTCAACTCTACGCGCGCACTACAAACTAGCATTCCTACATGATGTCAGGAGTTGACGTAAATACGACGTGCGACGAACAACAGTCATCCCCCGGGCATTCCATCTACGTGGCGGAAAATCTTCCTTTATCAAAATGGATGACTGCGACCTGTATGTGGGTTTGCCTTCCCCTCCGAGATATAGCCATTTATTTGTGGATTTATCATGTTGTATTGATATAACATTCCCTACTGTATCAAATTTTATATAAGTATGTATATAGGTTTACATTTAATAAATCATTTATAAGTAATTGAAGTTTCCCTACCTGCTAATGAGGTCTTGAAATCTGAGGTTATCTGGCGGTGCTAAGTAGCATTAAGCTTACAAGACACAAAATCAACCCTACATCCCAGAGGGGTAGTCAGAGACAAAAAAAGAGAGTGATATATATTTTTGACGAAAATGTCAAAAATATATTGGCGGGATAACATTGAACTGTCACGGTACGTTTGTTTGTCACTTGGATTGGTCTTGAACTAGGATAGCGTGTGCACAATAATAACCAGATATGGACACCATAAACAGACAAACGCTGAAGTTAGGCGACATATTTTATACAAATGAAAGTACCTTAAACGTAAACGACTTCTGTAGTCAATATATTGTAAATATTGACGTGCTGTCGACTGTAGGGCGGCCCCATATGCCCAATGGAAATCGAACCCACAACCCCTATGTTGCTCATCAATCATGGCACCGCTAAACCTACGGGGCAGTGTGTCTGCCTGTGTGGTGCTATTTACCTTGTTTCACAAGCAGCCTATATACGTCCCACTGTAGGGCACACAGGCCTTCTCTCAGAGAGAGAGTATGGGCTTAATCACCACGCGTGCCCACCGCGGATTGGAAACCTGAGTGTCTGTGCTATTCACATACCTCAGCGCTTGTAATCACAAGCGCTGAGGTATGTAAATAGCAGACACTCAGGTTTCCTCACGATGTTTTCCTTCACAGTTAGCGAGTGGTATTGCTACTATAACTTCACAAATGTACATAACTGTACAAAACAAAGTCATGCCCGCACTGGGAATCGAACCTGGGTCTCCCGCTTCCGAGTCCAATGTTCTACCCACTAGGCTACCACCGCCTTGTTTACTACGGACTTATGTAACCGACTCAAGTTTAATTAAACAATCAATAAAATTGCCGCAGTTTCGTGCTCTGACCCGAAAATCTGTTTGCTTTACAACAGATGATGTGACCGGAATAGAAATCGCTGAACCAATGAGCACGTACGTACCGCTCTGTAGACTAAAGACGCCAAAATAACAACAAGATAAGTCTCTTGGGAATTTCACTAAAGTTATATGTCGGCAAAGTGACTCCTGGAGACCTTGAACTGGCAAAGGCACGGCGCCACCAGCTCGCTGGACCGACGACCTGAGGCAGATTGCTGACAGCGGCTGGGTGAGGGTGTCCGAGGACAGTAAGAAGTGGCGTGTTTGGTAGAGGCCTATGTCCAGCACAGGACCAATACGAGCTAATGGAAAGTGACCCGTGACCTAACCGAGTAGAGTGCATGCGTGAAAAGATTGACGTGCTGTACATGATACTTGTAGATATCATATATAATTTTTAGGGTTCCGTGTCCTGCGGAAGCCAACGGGCCTACGCGGTCTGCCTGTCCGTCCATCCATGTGTCTCACCTTTTTATTCAACGAATAAAAAATGCTGTGAAAACGCTCGCTGTATCTCTTGATAACCGCCAGTTGAAATTTTCACAGGGCACGTGTTGCTATGGCGCATTTGCGTAGCAAATAAAAAAATTCATTTCAATTCATTTCGAATATTCATTATAAAAACAAAATGTTTACCTTATGAACGTCAAAGTTGTTAGTTTCACCACTATGAATGAATTATTATTGCCACAAACACACATGCTTACATACGATATTTAAAATGCAAAGGAGTGTGCGTGTGACAATGATACTATTCCAGCGTTTGCTGTTTCTATTTGAAACTGGTTTTCAAATAGCACCTTCACGCCAAACGAAGAAAACGTGTCATGCAGGTAGGGCTACTAAATAAAAATTAATAAATAGATACATTTGTGTTAATTGAGAAAATTATACAGATTCGATACACATACAGAATGAATAGGTTATGTGGAGAAGAAGCTAACAAAGAAACTCCACATTTATTCTTTTCGAAACACGTTTTAACTTAATTTTAACAGAGTTTTAAAGTTAAAAATTATTACTCATGAATGTGTTTAACATTAAACTTAGCCATCCTAAAAACCTTTAATAATATTAATCTACTGTTTAACACCAAACATCTTTGTCTGATGTTACAGTAATCCTTGATGTTATAGGAAGCTTTTGTGCACAGTGTGCTTAACACATTTTTTAAACCACGTCGGAGGTAACTCTAATAAATCTTGAGGAATCTTGTTGTAGAACCTTCTACAGTGCCCCATAAAGGATGTGTAACTTTTGCAAGTCTTAATTGTGGAAATGATAATTTTGGTGTGTTAATTTCTTTATTAACATTATGATGGGTACCAATATTTTCGAAGTCTTTGATATTTTTCTATTGTATATAATATTTTCATAAATGTATTGACTTGCAACCATTACGATGTTAGCTTCTTTAAGGATGGCTCTCTTCTGCAAGATGAAGATAGTCTCAATGTCTGCTGCCCGGCCCCATAGTAGTACCGTACTGAGATAATACTATGGAAGTAACTAAAATAAACAAGCCTAGCAGTTGCAACGTCAGTAAGTTCCCTAAATCTTTTCACTGCATATGCTGCAGAGCTAAGTCTGTGTACTAATGTTACAACATGTGGACCCCATTGTAATTTTGCATCGATTGTGATGCCCAGAAATACAGTAGCAAGTATATGCTTACCACTCTTTTGTATTCTCATACGTTTCCTGTATGAGTATTAAAGAAACGTTTAGGATGTGGTTTGCTATCACATTTACATACATACATAAACTCACGCCTGTATCCCAGAGGGGTAGGTACAGACCAGGGACTGCCACTTGCCACGATCCTGACAGATCACTTTCGCTTCCTCAACATTCATTAGTCGTTGTTGCCAATTTGTTGTCTTGTTATCAATTATCTGACTTAATTATAATGCATCGATCATCGCACTGCTCCTTTCATATCAAGAGCTCTACTGCTAAAGGCCGTTATGCCGTTAGACATGTGAAGGTTAGTAGAGCCTTCTGTATGTCACAAGTCACATGCAAACTGCGGGCATAAGCTCTGTCGTCCATGCGAATAGAATTAGACCGAGCCGACCAGGGCCTACATTCCGTTAATGCATTTTAGTACAGTCGACAGTATATCAACCTTTACTAAATGTGAAGTCTACACGCGCACACATATTATTATTATTAATTCTTTATTGCACAAAGATAGTGTACAAAAGGTGGTATCAAGGAAGCTAGCTGACAGTATCAACAGAATGTGAATGAACAATATTTTGTCCAGTCCTAGCCTGCCCTCGGATAACGTAACTGTCCACTCTATTGGGTTAACCATTTTGTCGATTATAAAGAGTCAAAATATGTATGTATTTGATAGTATGGAGTAGATTATATTCCTTTTTTTTTTTGTTGCACTAACCCGTGCTGAGGACATGGGTGGAATTTGTAGTATCTAAATAGGTTTTTAAAAGTATGCAGTAGGTTAAACCATGCAATGGACAACTTAAGTAGTAGTACCTCTGGTTACCATAGCACAGAGAATCCTAGTTTGGGACCAGGACAAGTGATTGTGTTGTGTGTAAGTTATTATTTACTGTTATTAATGAAAAAACGGGTCATCTAACCTGACCGTGAATCCGTTATTGTAAATACTATGATGTGCTAAGAGAATCGAGGCCCTGATCAATGGATAGATGAATGTAAGGTTACAGATTATTTCAGAGAAATTGGGTGCTTCGAACTGTCACCAAAATATTTCGATGTCAGTATACGATTCAATTATTTATTAGGCGTTAAAATTGTACTCTTTGAAGCGTAGATGCTACCTCACGTTGTCATTAAATTATTTTGATGTAAGTAAAGTGTCATTAAATATTAAGAAACAAGTCTACTTACGTATAATGTAAAGAGAAATAATGGGGGAGTCTCGAGCCCTGACGTAAGCCGCTCGGGAGAGCTTATTTTATACCAACGAACTCGACTACGTTGAGCGGTGCTAAGAACTTATTGGATCGTTTACCCAAGTCTCGTAACTAGACACCAAAAATCTTATGTAGGTTTCTCAAGTTCTGTATTCTTCTTGTTTTATCGCGGTTAGATTAGTTAGTTATTAATAAATTCCCACAAACATCATCACTGATATATTTATATTTGCGACTCTTGTTGGAGCAGCATCCTCCACGCGCATAGGCCATAGACCAGTTCCTTCCTCGCCTCGAAACCAACATTTTGTTTAATTTGATCAATATAGCTTTTCGTGTCGTTTCTCTCAAACAACATGATACCTATGTACAAATGTTCCTTAACGTTCAATAAACTTAAGATGAAACTTAGCCTCATTACTAGTGAAATAATATATGACGTAAAAGATATTTGGCAGTTAACTTCGACAAACCGTTATCTCTAGAGTCGCCTTGACTCCGTCTGCTTCTTGTCAATCAGTTAGTAGTTGAAACATTCGAGATTCTTTTTACAAATCGCGATAGACTTCAACGAGATAGTTTCACAGATATCTCCTTGAACAATCGCACAAATACGACTACAATACATAATTAAGCGTTGCCCAATATACGAAGGTAGGCAGATACTGTCAGAGGTACAGCTCACGCACATCGGTAATCAACCAAGTGCGTTTACTATCCGTCAAACAAAGAAAGTTTAATAAAGAGGGTTTAAGTTAGGTACTCGCTTCCATAGCATTACCAAGAGCATTGTCCACCGTACCCACGTCGCCTTAATCGTGATCCCCGGGTGGTGCCGAATGAGTAGCGTTGTTGGTGCACACGCTGAGGCCGCGGCTAGTCACCACCCACCAGTCAAAGACGCGCCGATACTTTGTGTTCTGCCGTGATATCTGTGATTACGCCATTCTTAACTGGCTAGCACATAACGCCTTGAGCCTCATCTGAACTTACCATCAGGCAGACAAAAAAAAGTTTCACATAATTAAAAATAAACATGCCACTTTCATGTTTTGACATTGGAAATGTCGTTTCGTTCACTCCAGTGTAGACTCCTATTAATTTCAAGTGCGATTCCCTTATATCTTGGAGAGATATGAAGATTTGATATTCAAAAAAGGCTCAAAAGACGCATATTTATGAGAACTGTAAGGTGCAAAAAAATATTTCAAAAAGTCAAACACAAAAAACGTTATGACCGAAATAGTGAAAAAATATTCAATAATTACAATTTTTTTATTTTGGCGCTCGATATTTTGAAAACGAAGCATGATATCAAAAATTCGAGAAAACCTCCACTGGACAATTCGGATTAAGGGGTTTGCCCTGTAGCCTAACCTTTTTGAAAAAAGCCAGAACGACATTTTTCACATGACATTTATGACTCGATTCATTTCCAATTCTGTTTTTACAATGAATAAAAATATTTGAATTGAATTGAATTGAATGTGCTCGATAGTCTGAATTTAAATTTATCTAAATCTGTGAATTTTTGTTCACGAGCCAAACATACCTTATAAAAAGAAGCTCAAGTTATACTTCTGTGAATAATTTTACGTTGAACCGTCGTGTTCTTCACACATGGGTACGTGCAATTTTGATCTCAATTTGATTGATGGGCGGATCTCGCAATGTGCATTACCGCACTCTGCTCAAAATAACCATTATTTAATTAATTCCATGACTGACTAACCGACCACTTCATTTAAGTCGAGGGTTATTAGTTGTTAATAATTTCCAAACTGAAACTGAGCCAATGTCGTGCAAAATCGAGCCTCGTTTAGACAGACAAGCATGAGCACTCATCGTGCGCAAGCTTTCTCTAATGTAATTAAATTGCTGGATGAGTCACTCTCTTAAAGCTTACAAGTTTAAGTGGATAATTGCAGAGCAAGTTCGCGGCGGGTGCAGCGGTGTAGGTCGGAGTATCGGGGTCTCGGTCAATGGTCTATTCTCGAATACAATCGACCTAGACGTCTTCTATTAATTGCTGAAAGTTTTGGATTAATTCGAACGATTTGGAATTCAGAATAGGCCCCGCCTCCGATGTCGCAATAAAAGCATCATCTCGATCTGACCGACACTTAAGTGCGCACGATTGTTCGTCTGCACCTCGACCAATTTAGACCCTGATTGCAATCTCTAAGAAGTAGAACACTGTCGGTAAATTATACGTCTGTCTCTTTCCTTGCGTATTAGAGTGAAGAGTGCAGCTTTAAAGGCTTCTGCTTTTCTATGGAAATGCAAAAGTGATCCGCTACAGTTCCGGCGCAAGGTCACACCACAAAGACTCGCTAATTTGTTTGTGGGTACTTTATTATTAAGGCGGTAGAGTGCGGGCCGTTGCGTGAGATCGTGTAATCATGTCGTCATTACGTGTTACACTTCGAGGTCCAAGTAGGGTCAAATGTCGAAAAATTTAATTGAACCGCCATGAATGCCAAATATAGTGGCAGCCAGTAAAAATAAGGCCATCTAATGGTCTCCTAGACCGAGTATCATGGGAAAAGGAATGACTTAATGTTAACACAGATATAATTCCATGTCCACAACCTCCCGCGTACTGGAACCTAACTCAGAAAACAAAATATTCTTAGTTGACTAGTATTTGTACGAGTACGTCAGAGATGGATGCGGCAGTGTCCGTAGCCGGCCGTCAGTTACCGAGATGATTTAGGGTGGTTTATCTTTAAAATGTGTGTACAGAAATCTATGGGTTCTTGTATTTATTCAACTATTACTTGCTCACTCTAATTATTTTATTTTATTTTATTTTGGTAACAAACAGTCATTACAGGAAAAATGACAATATTAGAGATAAATAGACCTATAGTGCCGAAAATGGACAAGAGTGCTATGTGCTCCGATGTAAAATAAGGAATATTCTTAATTTTAATGCTTCCACTCCTTAGAAAACATGCAGAAATGTTCAACTAACAGTTTAAAAAAGGATTTAAGCGCACTTGAATCAGAGGCCTCCAACATTTAAAGTTCCTTCAAGTGGGTCCCTTTTAGATACATACATGTAACGATTTTGTGATTATGTTGCTGATTTATAATGAAGTCGATTTAAAAATATTACATCTCTACCAAACTTAGTGCTCAGGGCAAACTGAACTATTACATGCAGTATACGCTAGTTGGTAATCCTTTACCATTGTATTAACTTTACCACTCTTCGTATTCGTATGTCACACATAATTTAGTTCACTTTTTGATGAGCGTACAAGACCTTCCAGTTTTGCGGTGGCAGCCATTATTTAGATACATCTTTTGAAGATCTACAAGCCTAAATGAGTCTCTTCTCGACGCATGGCGCGTGAAGTAGGGTTTCCTTAGGTTGGTCCACAGCCTAAAGGCCACTGAGGCGGAATTTTAAACGATCAACATTGCTGCCATCACTTTTTTCAAAAGTATCTCTGCTTGCGCTCTACCAGTGCAATGTATATTACATAACGTTACAGAGCATTAATCAGCTTAATTACACAAAATCCGCGGCATTATGAGCCGACCGGCACTGTTGACTTTCTCCAACTAATACTCGCATTAACCTCTCCTACGAGCATCTCGTTATAAAAACATGACTTTGTACGTTCAATTGATCATTGCACCATTTCCGACTCAATTTATTCTTTTGTCACAATACTCGCGAAGCATCAACTCAACATTTTGAGTCCAATTTAATGTAATAGTGCAATAGGCCGAACGGAGGCTAAATTATCTTCACAGAATAGAACACAAAAAGTTTTAGTCACAAATCAATTAAATTGTTTAATTTAAAACAGTTTTCTTCTTTTTTCGTGCCGAAAGTGTCGACTCCACCTCAGGCATCTCGCTTCTGGCGTCTTCTCCTCCTCAGGCAGCTCGCTCCCAAAACGCGCCACTACGATTGCGCTGGGTGAAGCCTCCGTGAGATTCAAAACAGTAAAATTACTTAAAGCTAAAATGCAGAATTGACCTTAAAAATATAGCATTAAAATGTGAAAATTACTTTGCTAAATTCCACCAAAATCCCACAAGCACCATGCGGTTAGTTAATGCACCGCCCTCCCTCCCACTTTTTCAAGCAGAAGCGAGACACAAACACACCACCACCGACAACAATACTTGTGTTCAAATATTGTTGTCGGTGATGGTGTGTTTGTTTCTTGTGGGATTTTGGCGGAATTTAGCAAAGTAATTTACACATTTTAATCCTATTATGGATTTCCGCAAAGTAACGCCTCATTCCATACCAAAATATAAACTAATTAAATAAATTAACCATGACAATGTACTATAACTTAACTTTTACACAACACATCACTTTACCTTGTCCCAACTAGGATACCCTGTGCTAAACAGGCAAGGCGCAAACGTGGAACTACATCCAGGCTGAGATCGATTATACAAATCAAGTACGGCGGCCTCCAGTGGGAATCGAACCCATGACCTCTGTAACTCAAGCGTGTTAACCGCTAGACCAACAAGGCAGTTAACATTACTGCGTTTGTGAAAGAGAACTTACGGGAAGTTAAGAATACCAGTGTGTTCTGCCTGAGTACTAGTGCATGATTGTATGGAATAACCCTATTAACAGTCTCTTAAACTCGGCATTCATCATATTAATGTCCATTCAAGTCATCATTCAAGTATTTCAAGTATGATGTCATGGTCACAATACTTGAAAATTTTATCGAATGCCGTAAATAAGTAAGCAGGCACCTTTTCACGCGCAGGCAGCCGCGTTTTCACGTTCTCAGTACGCTCGGACAGAGTAACCTATTTTAGCTACTCGTATCGAGTACACCAGCGGTCTTAGTACAAAAATTTACTGTTTTTATCAGGCTTTGCCAAGACCGCGGGTGTATTCGAGTAGAATTCGAGTAGGCATTTTAGCTCACTCGGTCCGAGAGCACTAACATCGTGGAAACCCGGCTTAACTGATTGCTCAACCTCGCAGCACAAAGTGTTCAATCCTGCAAGTGGCCAATAACGCAGTCTAATTTTGCACGCAGCCTTACCTACAGCTTATGTCAGCCGATCGACAGGCACCCACTTAGAGACAATGTCGCATCATTGATGTTGCATAAATAAATACTGATTATACCTTTGTTGTTGCTGTCGGTAATATTTGAACAATTTCCATTCACGCAAGGCACAAAGAAATGCTTTGGAGTCAATTACCTAATACGGACGCCGCGCAACTTGGCCCGTCTCCGTAAAGACTGCAGTTACATATTTTTGTAGCTTATTTAATACCGGAATCTATTTTTATTATCAGGAATACACCTTCAGGCGACTTCAGGCGCAACCTAACGTGGGAAACAGGTCATGTTTTTTTTGGGTATTCCTAAGTGGTCTCCGACTCATCAATTCTAATTCGACGAGCACTTTCTAGTAGAGGATCGATACGATCATGGGAAATATATGTATTAAAACGTGGTTCTAGCTCTGTCTAACAAAGGAGAATATACTCTTAGATATTTTTTCCTGATTTAATTGAATAATTTTACAATGCTCTGCCAAAGCTGAACTCCTGAAAAAATATATAATGTTACCGACATGTAAATATTGAATTCGCGTCAATTACCTCGATGGCCAGCAAATAATTACAGCTTTATTACAATTCCCCCTCTTTATCGAACACATTTTGATTAAATTACCAAACTTTGTATCATCATCATCATCATCAGCCATTTGGCGTCCACTGCAGGACTAGGGCCTCCCTCATTGTTTTCCTAACAATGAGGGGTTTTGCCATAATCGCCACGCTTGGCAGGCGGGTTGGCGATCGCAGTATACTTTGTATCTAGGTATAAAATAACTTGTCTTTTAGAAAGATTAACTAACGTTGCCGACGACGTCTGAATACACTGTAGATAACCTCAAAAAATTCTAAAACAGGTCATTAGATTTTGTCATTAACTTTTGAAATTATTTAATTTTTTATTTATTTCAATACTTTTTTATATGGTTTTACGGTTTTATGCTTTGTAGTGGCGCTAATTGAATCATACGTGGTAGATAGAAGGAACGTTGTTCTATGTAGGACAATGATTTACCGGAGCCTGCGACATTGATTGAGCGCGTAAAGCGTCATACCCTGATTTTCAAAGAATATTAATCATAGAAATTCGTCATAGAACAACACAATCTCAGCTGTGACAAAAGACAATAGAAGTTTATCCTACAAGTCCTACATACAGCGGTGCGTGCGGCGGCGACCCCTCGGCCCTCGTCTCTTGCGCAGTTGCGTCATCCACAGCAGCACTAGCCAACTTACTTATTTTACGACCCTTGGCCTATGGGAGGTCTGAGTTCTCTTCAACGATTTGTAAACACTGGGCCGTGGGTCGATCTCTGGCAACCCTTCAACCGACTTTACCGAGATGAGATTATAAAATTTGTGGGACTTGGGAAAATTTTAACTATTTTTGTAACAAAGTTTTTTCATTTCATTTGAAGAAAGAAGGCCACAAAGGCATACATATTACAGATGACATGACATAAACAGAACACTGAGACGGGAGGAATAACACCAAAACAAAAGTGAGCTTAGTACCTTGTAGGGATTAGCTTACGCGTCTAGCGCGATTCTATTGCCTAGCACCCTACTCTTTCTATCAATGCAAAAAAGACTTACGTTTTGTCCAAGCTGAACCACTGAAATCCAATTTCATAACACTTTCATGTTATCACGAACGAAAACATAAGATTGGTTCACCATTATTTCAAAGCTAATACGTATTTCTAATTATTTTTCCACTTTTCACATTGTAAATATTGTATTTTGCTTTACTGTCAACGATTCAACTGGTAGTCAGATAATTCTTTTATTTGAATATTGTTCTTTATTTTTCTAAATTATGTCAAATAATCGTCATACTAAGAAGGTCGAATAAGGAAACTTCTGGCCTATGGAGACTTCTAGAAGACTACTCGCATTCTAAATCAAAATTATGAATTTAATGCAAGAAAGAGAAAGAAGATCTACAATTTGAAATTATGGATTTGGAACAGGATCCAGAAACTTCCAGAAGAATTCTGACGCAGATTCAGATCAAATTTGAATATTGGAATCGAACTATTTTTGGGGTATAAAAGCCGCCCAAGAAGGCTTTCCGAGGCAGTCTCACTTCAGTTCTACTTGAGAGTCTTACTTGAGCTCTACTTGAGTCCTACTTGAAGAATCTTACCTGAGTGATTCTTCAAGAATTACCTGAATTCCTGTCTTACTCTCCACGGCCTGTCTCCGTCACTTACCTGCCCGTCTCCACGGCCTGCCTTCGCAACTTGCCTGCCCGTCTCCACGGCCTGCCTGCACAACTTGCCTGTCCGTCTACACGGCCTGCCTTCGCAACTTGCCTGCCCGTCTCCACGGCCTGCCTTCGCAACTTGCCTGTCCGTCTCCGCGACCTGACTCCACGGCCTGCCTCTCCGACCTAAGGTTGCTTTTGTACATATTTTTGATGTTTTTATTATTATTAAGTTTTTTTGTTTAATTATAGGTTAGGGGGTTTTGATGATTACATTTTTACATTTCTAAATCTCTCTTTTTATTTCTTTAGCTTCCGTTACCAAGGGTTATGCCTTCACATAACCCTCGGTAACGTGACAGTTTTGGCGCCCAACGTAATAATCATCAGAACCACCTTTTCAAAATTCTAAAGTAAAGCTTTCTTTGGCATATTCCTTTCGGCCCCACTAATCTTTTTATAATTTATTTTTCTTTCTGTAAAATGTCTCGAACTATTAATTATCTTAACTTGAATAAGCCTGAATTGGAATATGAAATACGTATTCGCCTAGAAACTCCGGCAGAATCCCTTGTGAATCTTAAAAAACAAATCGATCCCCTCACTAAAACCACACCAGCACATGAAATTGTAACTTCTACCGTTCCTAATGATATTGACATTGATCAGGCCGAAGTTACTTTCCGCTACATTCAGTCCAAATTACAAACATTAGAACAAAAATTTTCAACATTATTATCAAAAAAAATTGAAACTTATTTGAATCATCTTTACTTCCGCTTGGAGCGTATTGAAGTAGACTCAAACCCTACCCTCCAAGAAAGACTGACGAATCTACAATCCGAATTAACAATGCTAGAAAAAAGATTCGAAGATTTATCCTTCACCTCTGCTCAATCCTCTCCTTGTCTGTTCTACTTGAGAGTCTTACTTGAGCTCTACTTGAGTCCTACTTGAAGAATCTTACCTGAGTGATACTTCAAGAATTACCTGAATTCCTGTCTTACTCTCCACGGCCTGTCTCCGTCACTTACCTGCCCGTCTCCACGGCCTGCCTTCGCAACTTGCCTGCCCGTCTCCACGGCCTGCCTGCACAACTTGCCTGTCCGTCTACACGGCCTGCCTTCGCAACTTGCCTGCCCGTCTCCACGGCCTGTCTTCGCAACTTGCCTGTCCGTCTCCGCGACCTGACTCCACGGCCTGCCTCTCCGACCTAAGGTTGCTTTTGTACATATTTTTGATGTTTTTATTATTATTAAGTTTTTTTGTTTAATTATAGGTTAGGGGGTTTTGATGATTACATTTTTACATTTCTAAATCTCTCTTTTTATTTCTTTAGCTTCCGTTACCAAGGGTTATGCCTTCACATAACCCTCGGTAACGTGACAACCTATATGCTGCGGTTGTGCCCACAGCACTGATTTTCAGCACAGGCCCTTTCATTTTCATTTCATAATCTTCAATTTTTTTCAACCTTTACATTCTTGTTGCAAAGTCACCCTTGATGTAACTGATTAGAGTGCACATATTTAAAGGTGGATGTGCTGTCGACCTTCCAGGTTTGAGACTGGCAGCCATATTTTGACACATATTTTGATTATATACAACCCTAAATAGGTCTCATCTTGACGCATGACGTAGGGTTTGATGTAGGGCCGTAGGAACTGGTAATACTGATAGAACGGAAGAGAGTCAGAGAGATGATTGCCAAACTTCACAGGCAAATATATTTTTACTACCGAATGTGATTGGAATCAGCACTCCTAGCTCACCGCACCAGCCAACAATTTAAAGGTAACGGGACGAAAAGCCGAAGGACAGTCTACTTCAGCAAGTGTATCCCCGAACGTGACGTGCAGAGCTCCCGCCATGGCCGCAGCCCCACGAAAGGCTCGGCGGTTGCGACACCTACAAATGGCTTCGTGACACCGCGCTGCATTGCACTAATTCATTTGATATTTGATCGCCTCTTCCAAACTGCATCTGTAGTACGAAATCAATAAAACGAAAGGACGACTTCGGCTTCAATTAATCAGGTCTTACCCGTCCACTACTATATTGTATTTGCATGTTTGTGATGTCCTTGCCTGGTTACCATAGCACACGGTATCCTAGTTTGGGACCAGGTCAAGTGATTGTTTTGTGTCGCCACTTATTTCTGTTTTCATCCAGCTGTTGCCTGCAATCTGCTGAAGAACCTATAGTCGATTGGGTACAGTGGATTGGAGACCACGAACTTGCAAACGCAGTGTAGGATGCCCACCAGCTCGCTGAACCGACTTTGGCTTCATTGGCACGAAACTGATGACTTTCGATCTTCAACTTTCTACTTCAGCATGTTCTAATTGCGTCAGCACACAATAACACACGGTAGGTTTGAGACTCCAGTACACAATGCCCTGCACTCAACCCAGAGGGGTCGCAGAGAAAATATTTTGCCATTTGCCGCAATCTTGATAAGCCTCTTTCGCTTTATTAGACGTTTATATACATTAGACGCTGCGGGTATATTTATTTCATTATACAGGACTTAACAAATCCCTAAAAATAATCCCCCAAAATGGGAGTATCTATCTACTTGTTAATATGAACAACTCTTCAGAAACCTTTGATATCGCGATACCTTTTAATGCCGGAGGTGGTAGTTTAGTTGGACCTGAGATTTCCGCACTCGGCCTCATAATTGGGCCAATGTTTGTAGCAAGCGAAAAATTGGTACCTCAGACTCTAGGGTTTCCTCACGATGTTTTCATTCATGGTTAACGAGTGGTATTGCTGCTACAACTTCACAAATGTACATGACTTAGAAAGCAAAGACATTGGTACATTCTAGAATTCGAAGCCGCTACCTCCCAAATGAGAATCCGGCGTTCTACCGCTCTGCTACCATCGCTCTTCCCGCAGGTGGTTACTCTGCTATAAAAGAGCTGATAGATTTCGAAGTTAAAAGTGGTTCGTATTGACGGGTACAACCCCATTAGATTTATTTTGGACGTGCCGATTTTCACTTTAAGTGTGGCGTTGACCTTCTGTAGTCTTTTATCACTGAGCGGGTTACAAATGTAACCAAAGTTAAGTGCATCATATTTGTTGTACGTTATGGTTAGGACCGATGAGTACACAAGGTTCTGACCAAGTAGGTTTAGGTTTAGGGCTTCAATAATGCGCACAGGACCTTTCTGCCTGACTCGTCATTGACCTGCCGGCTTAACGAGATTACACCATCCGTCACGACGCGTGACATCAGAACATTAGAGGTCATCTAATCAGTCTTGTACGTACAACTTAAACTTAAATGATTATATCTTCGAAACTCAGTAATGAAACCGAGTAACTAAAGACGTGACAGGATGGCGCTGGATGCAGGCCGGTTCCAACCGGTCTTTTGGAGAAGGCCTACGTCCAGCAGTGGACTTCTTATGGCTGAATGATGATGATGATGAACTAAAGACGATAAGGTAGTACAGGGTTTAAGTGTCGTCAGAGACCTACATACACATACATAAACTCACGCCTGTATCTCAGAGGGGTAGGCAGAGACCAGGGACTACCACGATCCTGACAGATCATTTTCGCTTCCTCAACATTCATTCGTCGTTGCATGCACGCACGCCGGTTTTGGGTACTTTTTCAGCTTTGTGTAGCTGGTCATAGATTAAAGTATTAAGAAACATTTCATATCTTACTCTTACATTCTACTACAGGGCTTGCTCATGCTACCGGCCAACCATTGCTACTGAACCTGAGTTGGCATGATTGTAAGAAAATGGGAAGATCCTGATATTATATTGGTACCATTACAAGATACTCGTTCTTTTCAGTTATGCCTGTGTAAAACCGAAAAAGTTTTTTTTTTTTTTTACTTTCCCTCTATTACGTCCAACAGCTGGGCAAGGTCTCTCCCCTCGTGCTTTCTATCCATAGCCACCTCGCACCATCCCGGCAAGGATTTAAGGTCGTCTCGCCATCTTCACAAGGCTTCATCATCATCTGCCATTTGACTTCTACTGCAGGACATAGGCCTCCTTCGTGGTTTTCATAGCCATGAGGGGTTTTGTCATAATCGCCACGGGTTGGCGATCCCAGTGTGCGGTTGTAATCTCAGGAAGGCGCTGCTGCCCGTATCCTGGTAATTGATTTCCTTAGTCGCCTGCTACGACATCCAAGGAAGGAAATGGAGGCTTAAAAAGTATAAATTGCCTTGGTCTATTATTTTCTGATTTGAAGGTAATATGTCGGTCGGATGTCAAAGAGGCATTACTACCTGCCTACCATACACACAGAACATAAGCACGTAACTGTGATGTAACTCATTTGGGCCCAATGCTGATGCAATGTCTATTGGAAACGCACAAAACTGAACACAAAAGCTCTGCCTCCTGACCTGAGGAAGGACTCGCGCTGCGCACGCGCACGCCGGAAACAATCGCGTTACGTCACAAGCACATACTACAATTGCCAACCGATATTTCAATTTACCAAACCCAAAAAGCGTTAACATAATTGTGATAATCGTAATGATGATCAGACGCAATATCTAGGCAAAGATAAAATTACTAGTCATTGTTTCTAGTTCCATTGATTTCAGTTGTGGATCTAGATATGATAAGATCAAGCATCTAGGTATTATCCTTGTACCTAGCTAAGTACGATGAGGCATTCCTGTGTTGGTATATTTTAGCGCAGAAGAACAAGAACTACTTATCATTCGTTTCACACTGAGTGTGGAAGTCCAGCAGCCTTTGTCCGCACCATACCATACCATACCATACCAGACCATAAGGATGGATTAATTTGAGCCTTTTTCATCTAGGTATACTAAAATATTTTTACACTACCTGCAACGGTAACAGTAACTGATGATTGACCACACTTCCGGCTATATACCCGCAACCTTGAGCGAGAGCCGATAAATGAAATGAAAACATTGCACCGCTAGTGGGTGTCAGGCTTAAGTGCATTTCAAAATACCTTGACGATAAAACTGTCTCATATAGCCTAAGAAAATTCGAGCTTTTCTCTTTATCCCAGCGCGCCTAGGTGCGGCGGTCATCATCGCTATAGAATAGAAATAAAATAAATTCCATCGCGTCATGTATTCGGCTCCACAATTACCGATTGGGCACGCACGGTGATGGATCACTCGCTTTGGTTGAATTAGCAACTTGGCGATATCGGTTTATGGTGTTTTGCTGTTTTATGACTCGCGGAGCAAGGACCCAAGCATCACGTTAGAGGAGTGACCAGGGGTCCACCTTCCATAACGCTCGTACTGGCTGGTGAACTGGAGTCGACTACGTAGAAGCGCAGACGACAACGTCCCGCGCTAAACGCAGTAAAAGGTACAATCGCGTATTTGTTTCACAACCTCCCATCGACTCAAGGCCTGTCAAATATCTGGGTAAATGCAACTATTTTATCTTCCACACAATTTAATTCAATTACTCGAACATCATCTATAGTTTTATTGTTATTTGCGTTAGGAGCGTCGCTGGGCCTCCTCAGTCAGCGGCGATAGCGATCGCTTCACTCGACTATCAAATGACAACATCGACATTCTCTCCCCGTTTTCAAAGCAAAATCGTCTCCGGACGTAATTTTGACGTCATCGAAAGCTATCTTTATCTTGAAGAGTTAAAGTCATTAGTGATGATATAACGCTTTAATTGTGTTATTAAAATATTACCGTTATTACGGAACCGTCTTCAATTAATTGCATATCCCATACAATCTCCGCGAATTGTATTCAAGTTTAACATTACATTATAGGCAGATTATTCTTATTTAGCATTTAATTTTAACGTTATACTCGTATTCATTCGTAGGATTTGTGTGCTTATTGCAAATTTCGAGAAATCGCAAAAAAAATGTGGGCGAATCTTTTTAATATGAATGGAGGTTCTAAAAACCTATTTAGAGGCTAAAAATTCCACCCATGCAGGGACTTGAACCCGCGACTTCGTAATACGTTAATAATAGTTTTTAAAGAGGCTCCAAATTTCACTGATGCCTGCACTTGCCCATTAGCTGGGGGAGCGCTGCCACGGTTAGCCAGAGATCGCGGGTTCAATTCCCGGCATGGGTGGAATTTGTAGCCTCTAAATAGTTTTTTAAAATTGTCCTCAACACGGGTTAGTGCAACAAAAAGAATATAATGAATGGAGGTGTTTGACCGATTTTCTTCGCGGTCCTGCGTCTATTTTAAGTGGCGTTATTAATTTATTATCCATAGTTTATTGATTGCCTAGCCATTATTTCTCACACGCAAATGCTTTATGACGGAACTTTAGAAATAAGCAAATATATTATTTGTAGCATTGTCCCATAGAAAATAATAATTACGGGATCTGCAGTGAGCAATACCTACTGATATATTTGTAAGAAACGTGAGTGCCTGACCGTTACATAGGCCTTAAACTCACACCTGCTCGTCAGATGGGTAGGCAGATTCTTTTGCGAATTGCAACGATCTTGGTCTTGACACAGTGCTTTCGCTTCATCCACGTCCTTTACGTAATCTTGTGACTTAATCTACATGATTATATTCTTTTTTTTGCACTAACCCGTACATACATTCTTGCCGTAAATGAGGAGGTACAATTAGGTACATATTAAATGAGTTTTTTTGAGATATCACTGAGGAAACCCTGGGGAAACCCCCTAAGTTTTTTTTTTACAAAACATGACGTTTTTAATGATAATTTCAATATACGATATTATGTATGTAGTTACTCTATTTAATAGGAAATACTCAATATTTTGTAGCGTTACTTCTTGGACAGACACCGAAAATTACACTGAACTTGATCTAGGTGTTCGTATGGAATGGATAATATCTACAGGATACTCGTTGCGCAATGATTCCTTATGGATAATTCATAATGTTTCCAATTATTTGAACATTACAGAATCCGTCGCTGGCACCACTAGTAACCTAATTACTGTACTATCCTACGGTGTCTGAATTGAGAATTTCAACAAGTAAATACTTAAAATAAATACGACAACAAGTGACTACGTACGTACTTAGGTGAGTATCGTTTTGTCTCTGCAGATTTCTCACGACAAATCGAGACAGATAGATACTTAGGTATTTCGAATCCAGTCAGCCCATATTCTTCCACTCCTAGATATAGGCCATCCTCATCGAACCGCCACTAGACATCTACCTTGACCCAGTGAGCTGGTGGACTGTGAACCTTTTCTGGAGAATCTTTTTACCCGGTTATCGTTCTTCGGCCGATGTGACCAGCCCACTGCCACTTCAACTTGCTAATCTTATAGCCTACGTCAATCACGTTAGTTATTTGGTGAACGGTGTCATTCAGTCTCATTCCGGATGTGATCCATCAAGGATACTCGGAGCAAAGCCAAGGCCAAAGCAAAGCAAAGTCTTTAGGTAGTCAAATTTTTGGTTCAAAAACCGGCATTTTTGTTAAAAATATAATGTATAAAACAGCACTGGTCATCATCATCATCATACATACATACGTATCTCTTTTGATCTTGGTTGACTAAAATTTAACTTGTTAAAACCGATTTTTTCACAATTTTATCGGAGGGATTGTTAGTGGAATCGTTTACAATTTTTCGTCTTTCGTCTCCTCTATTTCACTTCTATTTTAATGTCTATTTTCTTCAAGTAGCAAGCAATGGCAGTGCGTTGTAGTTACTGGAATAAGAATATGTACTTACTAACACTAGAATAAGATCACTAACAACTTTATATGAATTTTTATATTTGAAATAAAATGAATTGAATTGAATAAGTCAATATTTGACCTTCCATGATCACCGGTGAATCTTTTAGAGTATTGTTCAATTTTCTGTTTTAAACGGATTATTTTTACGACTATTTTTCATCGAATTCAGTCGTGCTGAAAATGGTTCGATGAAAAATATATATCTAAGTGTAAACCGTGTAAATCACAAAATGGCCAAAAACGGGACAAGTGCGAGTTAGACTCGCCCACCGAGGTTTCCGTACAAATTTGTAGGGATTTAGGTATATATTATAAATAGTTCAGGAATCGAGTCTCACAGTATTTTCCGTGCTTTACCCGAACTTCAAAGAGTAATTTTTTTTATGATATAATAACAAGTCTGCGATACCAAAGTAAGTCAATAAATTAAAAAAATAATGTATAGTTTTCAGAGTTTTCCCTATACTTGTATTATAGGTCAACAGAAAGTACTCTATAAAGTTTGATTCCTTTGAGAGTCGACATATACGTTTTTGCGGCATAAACGACCATGTCTTTTTTTACGTTAACTTAGAAGTTTGAATTCTTCACAACTTCAAGGGACTGTAGACCTGAAAACCTATATGCTTTTAATTTCAGCTCGATACGATAAGGTCCTTGAAAGACAGACGGATGGACGGATGGACGGAAGGACGGACGGATGGACAACAAATTGATCCTATAAGGGTTCCGTTGTTTTCCTTTTGAGGTACCGAACCCTAAAAAATGTAAGCCTTTATTTTTCCAGAATCAAAGCGTGATCAAGTGTAGCTAGTGAAGAAGGCAGCATCGCCGCGTACGCTGCAGAGGGGGAGCACGTATATAGCGGCGGGCGCGCGGCGGGGACACCAGTGCGCACGCGCCATCTTCACGCCAGCGCGTTAGGAGCTGCCAGGACTGATAGTGCTAACAAAACCGACGACGACAATAGTGTTTTGTGCACGGATTTCTTAACACACCCGTAAGTAGCAGTTTGTGTCAGATGAATTGGAGTATTTCGATCTTGATTTAATGATGGTGTATACAAGAGCTTTTTTTGTAATCGGGAAATACTGGAAAAACGATTTCAGCTCTTTATCTACGGATGTTCAGTGAAGACAAAAATTAATCTATGTTTTTTTATTTTTGAGTGTTTTTTGTTTAACCATTCAATTATACTTCGTGGGATAACGGAGTTTTCCAAAACCTGAAGTAATTACAGTATTTTCTTTAATTATCTTGAAGTCCACTTGTGGTGGGGTAAACCGGATTTAATTATGTACGAAACATAGCAATCTAAGATACTCAGTAAGGATCTACACTGAATATTATAATTTCAGCTATATTTATCTGAAAACGTGATCTTCAACTCGAAAACAATTAGGAAAGCCCACTCAATCATCCCACGTACGAAGTATTGATTATGAGTATCTCACGATCTTTAAACAACTTCTACTTTTATCACAATGAAACTTGGCTTACCAAGTTCAACTTGAACTCGGTTTAATAGATCATTAATTGTTTGATGTTACAGCAATCCATCCAGTCCCGGTCAAGATGGTGCACTTCAAAAGCCTGGTAAGTTACAACAATAACATAAACACAACACAAACCACCTTATTTTCGGACCAAGCATAGACTGCACTCAGGGCTGTCACGTTTATAAAAAGTCACAGGTTTTATGTTTATCCCGTGTCGCACATTCCTTGTATTAAAAGGAAAGAGAAACTATGTTTTTTAATGAAAAAACAACCCTATAAAAATCATATGCACATTAGTTACGTGTCAAATGAAATATTTATTTTACATTTCAGAATATTTATTTAAATACGTTACCATACCATATCTACACCTATACTATACACATAGGTAAATGAAAAAAATATCGGAAACCGGAAAACAATACTGTTAACCCGGAGTCCGGTCATGCACCATACAAACCCGTAGACTCCGTGTCAAACCCGGAGAGGTGGCAGCCCTAACTGCAACCGTCGTACATCTGAAAATATAACTCTCGACTGTAATTAATAATGCGTACAATATTCTACGCCAAATATATTCTAATAAGGACTTCCTT
The DNA here is from genome assembly GCA_963969515.1 of Yponomeuta evonymella. NCBI lineage: Eukaryota > Metazoa > Arthropoda > Insecta > Lepidoptera > Yponomeutidae > Yponomeuta > Yponomeuta evonymella. The sequence goes on along the minus strand of OZ018350.1, from coordinate 354,612 downwards.
GCTCCTCGGTATACTATACAATTCCGGGCTTATATATTGTATCTTGTACTTTGCTCGAGCCCAATTAAGTCGTCCCATATAATTAAAGGCTCTTTAAAATTTGTGATCAACAAACAAAATCAATATACTTTGAGGAATGTTTTTAAAATAGAAAAATTAAAAAAACTGACAGAAGTAAAGCATAGAACAAAGAGCGTATATTCGGACAAAACATAGAACTGCACGATATCCAAGATCTATAAATAATAAATCCACCATGTGTTACAAATAAACAATCTGAATATGAAAATTTTAAAGTCGTTTCTCTAGTACCGACCGTTATACAATTTCCTTTAAGTAGAAGTTTAATTTTTAAGTAGTTTTATTTTTTAAACGAAAATTAAATTAACCAAATTGATAATTTTAAGCATATCATCGATACTGAAGAAAATGTCTTTATGTTTTGCGTTGTTTCAAATAACATTTTGTATTTTAATAGATAGTGCTTGAACGGTGGGTTACTGTAGTACATTCGACAGCAGATTAAGGGTGACTTAGCAACAAAAATTAAAAGTTTGACCGGCTGTCGACTGTACGAACTTACGAGCTAAGCATGAGCAATAGCACCAAATGCATATGCGTCCTAATTGGGTACCTGCTCAAAATCTCCAACAATATCGAGCTTCAACTATAATCTAGAATCACGACATGCCTGGTCGTAGCCCGAACCATGTAGCTTTCAGCCCCGCGGGCCTATTTGGGGTATGTAGGACAAAGGGAACACGTACATATGTATGATGATGTTTAAGGGTTCTGTCTTGGGTTCATGTTCGCTAATGAGAAACATACAATGAAATTTTAGAGGCCTAACATAGAATATGTATTAGAAAATTTAGAAAACTAAAAAGATAATCACCAATTTATATATAATAAGTTATTTGGGGTGGCATAAGGATTCTAAAAACACAACACATTTATAAATCGGTTAAAATCGGAAAAAAAAACGGACACTCTGAAAGCATAACACATTTTTTTTATTAAGCTGTGTATTAACTCCCCAAACGCATGCTTTCGTTCATAATTGCAGCAAATTGTTTATGATATAAACTGCCAGTGTTCACAAACGTGAAATAACAATTAATGAACCACACGCGCTAAACGTACCATCAACGGCTCGGAAATTAATATCCTAATTCTAGTTGCGTACATCGGCTACAGTCAATGCAAAGAGGACTTATTTAAAGCCTTTTAAAGCAATGACAATTATTACCATAAAAATAATTATTGTAACATAAATACTACTACTTCGCACTGTAAAAACTTTGTCACACGGCAATAAAATAAACCCAAATAATAAAAATACATCTGTCTACAAAATTATTGCCGTCGCTATAGATTACTAAGCAGCTCTTAATTTCACCAAGTCTATAACTCAATGGTATTATGTCAAAATTCTGATACAAAGTTAACAGAACATTTAAAGTTAAAAGTTGCAATTCTAAAGTCGACTTGTTTATAGTTATTATCCGTAAAATGATAGAGCAAACCATTTATTTTATATATCATAATGTAGAGTTAAACGTAGGGTCGAGGTAGGTGGGCAGGAGATACAATACGTCGACGAGTACACATAATTGGGCCAGTTCGTTCCTTCGAAAACAGGCAAGACAAGGAAATCGACCTTCGCATCGATAACGCCTGGAAAAGCTACTGGTCCATGAAAGAGCTAATGAAGCTCGTCGACATATACATCCTACCTATAATAACCTACGGTGCTCAAACCTGGTTTTTGACGGAACATCAGAAGTCCAGGCTCAAGGTCTGCTAAAGGGCCATGGAGCGCAGCATACTGGATGTGAAGAGGATTGATAGAATCCGAAACACAATGCTGCGTTCCAATACAAAAAATCGCTGATGTTGGAGCTGCGACCGGAAAGCCCAAGTGGAATTGGGCTGGTCACGTGGTCACGTAAGCCGTACGGGCCCAGACAGATGTGCAAATATTGCCACAGACTGGGTTCCACGCGTCGGACATCGCGAACGTGGCAGACCAATTCGAAGATGGAGGGACAACCTCACAGCTTCCCTACCAGATTGGCAAAGGGTAGCCGAGAATAGGAGGATCCAAGGGGAGGCCTTTTCCCAGCAGCGGGATACTGAAATGGCCACATAAAGATAGAAAGAATGTATAGTTATTAATCTCTATGTTTAAATATACCCCAATGCAAATGTGCAGTGCTGAAGACGGTTTCCATCTGTCCATCCAGTCGGGCTGCTATAGCAGCGCCAGAATACGCCGCTCACACGCTCTCGAACAACTGGTATTACGCGAGTTGTATTACGTTCCGCTGCGATGGTTGTAACAAGATGTTAACAGAACATTTAAACAGCTTTTAGAACAGTAGCTAGAATTGAGAAAGGAGAGAAAGAAACATTCTCCATGTTGCGTTGGTTTGGACATGTGGAGAGAATGAAGGAAGAAAGATTGACGAAACAAATATATCGAGCGAATGTGGCTGGAAGGGCCGGTAAGGGACGTTCCAAGCGGACATACTTCGACCAAATAGGAGCAAGTATTATCAAAGGGCAAGATAAAAAGTACCGGAAACCGGTGTGCGTGCGTGCAACGACTAATGAATGTTGAGCAAACGAAAGTGATCCGTCAGGATCGTGGCAAGTGGCAGTCCCTGGTCCCTGCCTACGCCTCTGGGATACAGGCGTGAGTTTATGTATGTATGTAAACAGCTTTTAGGATGAGCCATATGTTTGAGTTTATTAATTTGCAATAGGAAAGTGATCTTACCTAATTGCTTTAATCTTTAACATTTCTAAGACTTCAAAATAATTTGAGGAAGTAACAAGTCACCAAAAGTTATCCAAATGTTAATCCTCTTGACATTTCTCTTTTCACCCGCTTGCGAAAGAACATGAATAAGATGTTTTTCGCGCGTGTGTATATAATTCAAATAAAAAAAATGTATATTGAAAACCCAAGTGCAAAAAAATCTATATCTTGCAGAATTTGTGAAATTCGATTAACTTCTCTACGACTTATCAATGCCCAAAAGCCTAGCAGTTGTTTTTTTGTTATTTTATGGTGTTTTATGTGACTTTCCACTGTTTATTTTAGTTACTCGTTTTTTTTTATAACAGAATTCGTTCCCCAGTTTTTGCATCTTGCCATTGTTTCGCAATAAATAATATTTGACCATTGCACTGGCTACTGAACTGAAGCAACTGCGCAAATATTACACACAGTGTTGTGTTGTAAGCACAAACATTGAGCGATTACGGTAAATATCTTGGGGTATTTCAAACTTTTTGAGCGTACGGTAAAATCTTAAATTTATTCATATTTTTTTACAAATGGATCTAAGTAACTTTAAACACATAAAACAGCCTGCTTTCTAATTAACTAAACAAATTACAGTGAACGTGTTTAACTAAGTGTTAGACTTTGCTTTGTTTCGATTGATGTTTGTCTGGGTGACGATATTATCATAAGTAGTTTTAGGAGCGTTTAGTCCCTTTGCATCGATCTCGCTCGCACGTAGAATGTTTAGTTATTATAAAATATAGTGGCTTGTCATTTTAAATAAAACCACGAACATTTTGGACATATTCGTTCTTTCTCTTCTTTACTTAGTTTTTAATAAAGAAAATTGGCAAGAAAAATTACGAACATCCTTTTTTCTAACAAACACTACGTATATTGAAATTACAATATCCGTAATATCATTTACAATTACCGACTCAGACCATACTTCTTCAAAAGTATACTCATTGTCTTACAAATATCAAAAAGTTAGAATCGCACATTCACACGAATCGCACACGAGAAGATGTCAGATAGAAAAGTGTGCTGTTGGTGTAGCTAATAAATAAATAATTTATACATAGGCCTTTCTCGTGGTTTTCTAACCATGAAGGTGTTTTACACATAAAAAAGTAAAAAAACAACCAAGTCAAAAAAAAAAACAAAATTTATATGAAAAATCTCTTGAAGTAACTCATTTCCAACACAAAGATACTTATCGGGATCAGTTAAATCTTTTGCAAATTGAAGAGTTCGATGATTTTCTCGCGGATCCCATCAACAAATCTTGACCAAGTTTAGTTGGGACCACTCTGGGGGTAGGTCAAGGTTGATGTGCTGTCGAATGTATCCATGACGTAACACAAATCTAGAAAATTGATACCAAAATAATATGCCGAACACCGATCGGAAGGAACTAAAAGATTATTTATTGCGAGATTACTCAATACAAACACGCCTATGTCCTGCAGTGGGCGTCAAATGTCTGATGATGATGATGAGCCTCTAATTGTTCTGGCTCATTAGGATCATTTCACTTTTTATTAGGATAATGAATGCATCACTTGACATTCACAGTCATGCCTGATGGTAAACTAAGACGGTGTCTAAGATGTTAAATGCCGGTAATAAGAGGTAATCTAAAAGAGGCTAAGTTGTATCGAGTGACCCGAAGAGCTTCTCTTCGGCTCCTCATCACAACCGGGCCGCGGGGCTCCGAGTTCGGGACCGCAGCGCGGCGCGTGCGGTTGTGTCACCGCTTCTAGCGACCGCAGGCGCGCGTTGCGTCACCCCGGGCGATGAGGCTGCGTCTAGCGACCGACGAGCTGACACCTGCCGATGTGGAAGGAACTCGAAGGCTTAGCTACATTTGTGAAGGGAAGCAAATATAACGTAACTAATTGCCTCTGTAGATAAACGCAGCAAAGTGACAACAGCATGGGGGTTATTAGAAAGTAGCGCACAGCTCTGCTAAAAAGAGGAAGTGCAGCCTACATTTAGGCTAGATTATTAGAAAGATAAAACCAGTTAAACCCGCAGAGACAGATAATCTAATAACGATATCAAATGACCGTGATTTGCTCGGGGACTTGTCCTGTGCGATTGATCAGCAGAAAGTGGCGCTAAGTTCAAGGTCCGGCAATGTGTGCCGCTTCCGCTCGAACTCCACGCACTTGTGCGTAGTTACACACAGAATACCAGCTTTTAACTCCTTTCAAATCACGCTCACGGTCACGCTGAAGGCTCCGAACGAACGAACTCTTTGAAGGCATAATGCTTGAGATTCGACCGTAAACTTGTCATAGAGCTCTGCTTGACGAGCGGACTTTATGTGTCTTCTTGAACTCTCGCAGGCAATGAATGAGTATTGCAATGGCATCACTTTGGTTATGTCACCCAGAGGTGTTCGTCAACTTTGACATGAAGTTTTGCACATTGTTTGAGGCGTAGTGATTTTTCGTGCATTTGCATTTCATTTGCAAGCATGTGACTAAACGGGGCGTCGTGTAAAGCGGTGCAGGGTGCACTTCACCAACTCTAAACAAAGTCCAACCAAATCCTTCTTGCGAGCTCCTACGTAGCAAAGTATTAAAAGCTCCGCTAATTACATTCAAAGGTGCCTTGTATTATCACAAAGCCCGGCTATTGTGGCGGGGTCGAACAATAAGAGAGATCTCATCTTTTCTTTCTTATTCGTAATTAATAACCCGGCGTTTCACCTGCCGAGCCGCAGAGCAGCTGTAGTGCGGAGTTCGCAGAGCAGTGCGCATGCGCATGCTAACTACTTTCTATTGTCACAGATCACAATCAGTTACGTCACTGCGATTGAGGTCGCGCATCAGGCGCCATGGTGGGAAAATGACATAAAAATGTTTGCTACTTTCGTTATGTAATTCGTGTTTGCTAAAGGTCAACGCCGGCATCATTGTGCCTTCTCATTTCGGCTGACAGTTTTCATCAATGGTATCAATTTGACCCAGCGGCATAAAAATAATCGCGAGTTGACCTGTTGACGACGACGCTCGATTGTGAAACATACAGCGCACTCTTGGCGTATTTCTCTACTTTTGCAGCAGTTCCGTGTGCTTGATTATGTCCGCTAGGTCACCTGTACCTACCGCAGGTTGTCAAATAATTGCACGGTACGAACAAAAACTCCCTTAAAAAATATAGTAGTATTGCTTCCTACACATTCATACTCAAAAACTGGACCTTTATCCTTTACTAAAGCTGTACGTAAGAGTTACTATGTGACTGGTTCATTGTGTACGTTATCAAGATGATGTTACCGTTACTATAACAACGTGAGTGGTGGATGGTAGATGCACAGAATTTGCTCCAGTTCTATACACCAATAAAGTAAAATAATAATAAATAATTAGCCGGCATGACTTGCCAGTCCCGTCCCCCAGGCACAATTTGCGTAGGGTCAAGTTTTGGCGCTAGTAAGACATCTATAGTTTTTAGGGTTCCGAAGTCCGACAAGGAACCCCTATAGTTTCGCCATATCCGTCTGTCTGTCTGTCCGTCTGCGGCCTAGCGCAGACCGGTGGTACTAGAAAGCTCTAATTTGGTGTGGGTATACATATTTATCACGCCGACAATGTAAAACAATAAAATGTTGGATTTTTTATTTACTAAATATCCTCCTAACTGGAAAGTGGGGATTTGGTCGTTGAAAAATATTGTGGGTGTGGGTAGACCTAGATTTAGGGTTCTGTTTGCAAAATACTAAGCTTTAAAGCTCAAATTTTTGTCCGAGTAGGGTGTCCCCCCCCCCCTCCTGGTTAAATGGTTGATTGTAGAAACGTGAAAAAATTCAGGGTTTTAGCACATAATAATATAATGAACTTGAAAGGAAACGTATCACGGCTAACTTATAAAAGTAAAATTTCTACTTTCTACGGAAAGAGGGGTTTTTTTTTTCAGAGCTTCACTCCCTTCACGCTCTCTTCGCGGCCCTCTAACAAAACCAATGCAGTACCTATGCTGCACTTTTGTTGCTTATTTCGCCAGCACTTTCCTCGGTTCCTGTCGCCCCCTCAGCGTCGCTCTCCGCGGCACGATGCTTCACACACGTAACATCACTTTATTTTAGAGCCAACAAAACGTAACCCGTAGAACTAAACGTTGTTTTATTCAAATATGGGAGTTAATTACAGAATGGATGACGCTTATTGCGTAAACTTACTAGTAAGCTGCTACGCCTCTTGTTTGAACAAATAAATATGTAATTCTGACGTAATTTATCATGCTGTATGCACATTTTTTGGTGTTATGATCTGATTTGAGCGTTTTCATGTCATTTAATGTTTGTAATTTATGTCCGTAACACTGTTTTGTGTATCTAATAAATAAAAATAAAAATAAATCTAACTTAGAAACCTATGTATTGCGCAAATAAAAAAGGCCTAAAATTTAAATAGCTTTGCATAGTCACTCAATTTGTATTCAATGTACGTGTTTGTATTCATCTAATCTGCGACATGAATAATTTGAATCTCGGTTCGTTCCACGATGAAGCGGCAAAACTCCGATTACTCTTTTTGCCGAACACAATCAGAGTTATTCGGTGGGAAATAATTTGGCTCGTGGAAAGTGTCGCGGATTGTCTAATATGTTCCGCGTCGGCCATGTTCGATCGGAGCACTTCCTCGCGCGCAGGAAAATGGCGATTATTGCTCACTCTCGTCGCGCTCACAATGGACAGAAGAGAGTGCGCAAAACAGTGCGACTCCATGTTGCAAAAGCCAATGACTTCTCCCTCACGCGGATATTCGGCTCCGTCAGGAACAATTGCTTTTTCCGACAATAGTTTTGTGTGAAAAGTAAGAAAAACTTGACCCCGACGCCGACAAAGCATTGTTTGCATACGTACCCCCTTCATAAAACACAGATGATTTATTATAATTAGTTTTTCACTGAGATAACCACTTAACAATAGTATTTTAATTAAGTGCGTTAGTACTTGATTGGTAATTACTGATTAGCTAAATATAATATTGAACAATAAGCGTAGGCAATGGCGTATGGTATCGCCGTATGTAGATTAGGCTCGAGTGAGATTCGCACAACCGGGACAATGTGGCGTTGCGCGGTGGGTATTGTGGCCGTTCCCATGGGAACCGACTTCCCATGCGAAATGCCATCTGATGTGATCTATGAAGCAACCCTCGGCTTGACGTTGTCGACATGACAGCTTGGAATATCCAGATATGCGAGACACTAGATAATTAAATTATGATGACTAACCGGCGGCTGATATGGCCGAAGTGTCGAAGCCGTGTGACGATATACAGTTAATACTAAGATCACTGAGTCCGTGGCCAAACAAAGAGCTGCCTCTGCCGATTCAGAAGAAGACCACCAGCCAGACCGGAAGAGAATGCTCGGCGCTCTTCCTGCGGTCGCGACAATGCTGCGCGTGTGTTATGACATGTCACTTTCCTAGAGACGTGACGCGACCTCGATCAACAGTGAAAGCGTTGCGCTTTGCCACACAAAGGACGTAGAACTTCGTACAAGACATAGATGATTTGACGCATGTCATAATATCACTGAGGGACGCTTCGGAGATACTCGACTATCATGCGATTTCAGTCAGATAGGTAATAGAAGCTTGACACGACAATCCAAATACGTTACACGCAGAAAAATTGCAACGCGTCTGTGGATCGGTCAAGGCTGTGGGAAAAGAAGTTCCATCAAGATATTTTAATCCGCGTTAGATGCCGAAACTGATGGTACGACAAGACATGCAAGGTCGGCTAAGAGGGAAAATACGTAAAGATGATTGCGCACCGAAGGCCGCTGAGACACTGAGTTTCGGCACAGAGGTAAACAAGAGAAATGAGTCCGGTGCGTTTACGGTAATGGCAGAGACCGTCGCTTTATGGCCTCAGCGGTGCGGAGACAATGAACATGCCCAAAGAATGTACTTAGTTATGTGGAGCACGCGGCGGCGACTCATCATAAGCAGCCTGTATGCGCCCCACTGTAGGGCACAGGTCTTCCCTCAGGGAGAGAGTATGGGCTTAATCACCGCGCGTGCCCAGCGCGGATTGGCGAATTCAAGCGCTGAGGTATGTGAATAGCTCAGACACTCAGGTTCCCTCACGATGTTTTCGTTCACAATTAGCGTATTGCTACTATAACTTCACAAATGTAGGTATTGCTACTATAACTTGACAAACGTACATAACTTACAAAACAAAGTCATAGGTACGTGCCCGCACTGGGAATCGAACCTGGGTCTCTCGCTTCCAAGTCCAATGTTCTACCTACTAGGCTACCACCGCTCCTCGGCGGTGACTCGTTGAGGAGAAATGCCACACAAATAACCAAAACAAGGCCTGCAGATAAGTATTATTGCCTGCGGAGCAGATTAGTTCTCAAGATCATTCAATACGATGAGTCGAAGAAGGCAAAAGAATTAAAAAGGCAGCATGAACGAACGAGATTACATGAGAACTTGTGAGGTTGGCGTGACGGTAAAGAGGCTTGTGTCAAACAGCCGGATTCTTTCATGGGCTGTATAGATAGATAGATACGTCATTCATTAAATGGAATGCTTTAGCTAGGTTGCGGCTTTGGTCTGTTGTCTAAGATTGAGCCATGAGACAAGTGTGTCGGTAACAATGAGCACCTGCCGCGCCCGCGCCGTCACTGCGGTGTCTCCGGCGGTTTATTTAAATAAATTAGCATGTTTTAATGACTCTATCTGCTCTACATTGTTGTGGGCTTGCCTCACGCCGACAGGAGCCGATGCCGGTGGCGCAAGCCGCCTCATATTGTTTGGACCTCCGCTCGAGATCGCTACACATCAGAGACAAGATCTCGGAATCAAATCCTCAATGAAGCATTTTCAGAACACCTTGCAACAGCGAGAACCGCCATTCTTAAGCCCTATTGTAGTATGAACAAAATAAAAAGAACCCCCAAGGACATTAATTTGATCGCAATCTCGCTAATTGCGAGTTGCCCACCAGTTACGAAAAATGCGCTCTAATCGCAGTCTTTTTTTTCAACAATGGGGAGTAGCGCAGCGCAAGCGCGGCGAGCGCCCGTGTCTGATAAGGATCTGGAAAGATCCGCGAAAGCGCTCGATTAGCATACTTAGGGCGATCCGCATGCCGCGCGTTGAATCTCGATGTTTACATCCTCTCCGCTCTCCGTGGCGGCTCACTGTAATGGGCTCGTTAGCCGCTGTTTCCGCTACAATGTAGATGTTCCGCGATGAATACAGATCCGGTGACGACAGCCGCCTCGCGCTGTTAGAAACCAAACGTACCTCAGGGATGATGTAGTGTGCAGCAACTTGGTTGTTATTTCTGAAGTCCGCAAAGTGTTGTACTCTAAGCAGTTATTTTTAGACGCATTAGTTTATATTGCTTTTTACTCATTCTTAAGTGAAGACTCGATCAATAATGTACAAAACATACGAGGTTGATGGCACGGTTCCATTGATGTCGGATCATTTAAGATACGATGGGCAGTCGATTGAGGCGATAGAGGCCATCAGGCAAAGTGCGGTGGACTGGGTGCTGGTAATGACTCCGTGGCGCAAGTCGCCTTGACTCGGGATGCGCTGGCGCAACCCGCCGCCAGAGGATCGTTATTTACGCGGGCGCACGTGCCGCCTCTACTGTTAGCTCCTGAGATTAACGATCCACATTCTCTATCGGATTTGTATCGGATTAGAAGCGGTATAGAAACTTACCGTAATCTCAGTTTTTCAGGCTTCAAGATTGTCTTAAAATTTGTTTTTAGAGGCGTATTTAACAGAACGGTTATTTACACTTAGCGTGAAATAATAACTTGTTTCTCGCTCGAACCTGCGTCATAGTCTAATATCAAAACCTTACCTTAGCCGTTATCCAGGTGATACGATATTGGAAACGATTATTTTTTTATAACAACAACGGTTCTACGTACTTCCACTGGTTGTCTAGTAAAACCCACCTCTAGTTTAACCGTTTCGTTATTCTACTGATACTTCAAATGCTTGATCCTATTTAGAAGTGTTTGGTACTATTAGAATCTTTCTGTCATCCGGGTGATATATCTAAATGGCAGTCGGGGCTTTGTTTTTGTTATTATAATAAGTTTTTACGTCATCTGATTAATGACAAAATGACACAATCCATTAGGCGTCCTCGCTAATGTCCTCAGACCAGCCACAAAAAGCTCTCTACATACATCTAACACAACCACATTCGTTACTATGCACAAACTGTCTCGGAATCGGAATAGTCACTTGTATTCAATGCTAGTCTAACTTTAGTTCGAGCGGTCCATGCCGTGATGTCATCAGACGTGAGATGTTGTTGCAACTCCCAAACGCTAATAGTTGTCAAAGTACCTACCTACACTTTCCCCAGTGAGGTATTGGCTACGATATTTCCACCAACAGATTTGCTGAACTCTGCTCTTATACTTATACTGTTAGTTCGAGGGTCTGCCACCAATTTGTGAAGTAAGTTGGTGCGGGTCGCGGACGTGGAGTCTCAGCACTTTACTAAAACGCGCAATTCATGGGACGAGTTTCATAAAATTACAGTGAGTTTTGTTATCACAATACTTTAGAAAAATAATAGGTAATTAATGTGCATGGTGCACGGTGGTTAAATCGACTTTTAAATATCAGAGTTTACATAATTTTATTATATTCGTGCTTAATTTGCTCTACATAGAAGAATGTCCATTATATGTTATAAAAATAATTTATCTATCAAACAACGCCACAAGAAACCAGAATACCGCGAAAATAAGATGTGAAGATAAAAAAAAATAAAAGTGGTAATTCAAAAGTAATTGTTGCAAAACAGAAACCCTAACCGATATCTTCCACAGATAAACCACCCTGTAGAGTTGTTGTTGTTACAATTTATTGCACAAAACACAACATTTGGCACTTATAAAACAGGATTGCTTAAGTATAAGCGAAGGCGGACTTATTTTCAGAGAAATTTCATCCAGCCAAAGTATTATTATATTAAGTATTATATTATTTTGTAGTGTTCGACACTCTGTTTAACTTTATGCCACGTTTATTTGTTGCCCGGTTGCGACGGGCAGGCCACACATTACACACTGTTTATTATATTTTTATTTTTTTTGGCACTACCCTTCGAATCTCACCAGAACCAAAGGTTTTCGAAAAGAGAAAATGCATATGATACAGTGGAATTAAACACTGGAATAGATACCATACCAACTGATTATCGTTATGTTCAAATAAGCCAGTGTTATTTATGGTACCCGTAAAGTTAATAAGCAAGGAAAAATGTTACTTATCTTTTATGAACAATAAACTTGTATATTTATCTTCTTGCATTAAGCACGCCCTTGCATATTTACATTGTAAAATAGGGCAATTAAAATATTAAAATAAAAATAAAATGTCGAAACTGTACTGACGGTTGCTGTTGTGGTTTCAGGCGCTGGCGGCGCTGCTGGTGCTGGCTGGCGTGGCCGGCAAGCCGCACAAGAAGCACTACAAGCGAGACGGTGAGTTCACACCAAAATATGTACACTCTGTATACGTGTCCCACAGACAACTGTTTTTTATTATTTGTTAATTTGACGAAACTAAAGTCAGTCTGCTCGCTGGACCGACGATCTTAGATAGCTGGCAGCATCCGCATGAGGGTGGACGAGGACACCAAAAGTGACGTGTCTTTTGAAGGCCTATGTCCAGCAGCGGCGAATACTATATATATAGGCATATCATCATCAGCCTACGCTTGTCCACTGCTGGACATAGGCCTCTCCTATTGCACGCCACTGAGCACGGTCCTCGGCTACTCTCCTCCAGTTCTTGCCAGCCGCCCTGCGAAGATCATCGCTCCACCGAGTCTGAGGACGTCCTACACTACGTTTACCGATCCCCGATCTCCACTCGAGAACTCGTCTACCCCATCGGTTATCAGTTCTTCGGATGATATGGCCGGCCCACTGCCACTTCAGCATGCTAATTCGGTGGGCTATGTCGGTGAATTAGATCTTTCAGAGAAACCCCGAGTATAGCCCTTTCCATAGCACGCTGAGCGACTTTAAATTTGTGGACCAGCCCCACCATGAGTGTCCACGTTTCGGCACCATATGTCATGACGGGTAGGACGCACTGATTGAAGACTTTCGTCTTGAGACTCTGTGGGATTGGCGATGTGAAGACTCGACGTAGTTTCCCATACGCTGCCCAGCCCAGCTTATTTACAGCTTCTATTGGCCTCTTTCTCGAAGTTGTTTTTACCTAACTGCATAGTTTGCCCGAGGTAAACATACTCCTTAACAACTTCGAGAATACTGCCTTGAACTGCAATTGGCTCCGTTTCGTTTCGGCACCACCATATTTATTTGTTTAGGCATATCACCCACCATATATATATGGTGACATGCCTAAACAAATAAATAAAACAAAACAAAATCCCCTTGTAATTTGATTTTTCTTAAGGCCAAGATCCGCTTGGGTTCGCTGGCCAGCGATAACGCAAAATAGTAATTTCCTAGCACTACTTATTCTTTTTATCCACTCAAGTTAATTAGTCCAAGAGTCTATTGCAGAAACTGCTATAGAATAGGTCTATCTATCAAAGTTACGACGAGCCGGCGACGTGCGGGCAGCACGGACTCAATCTAAAATCGTATAGCAATAGTACTAGTATAGTAGTCTCTAACCTTAAAAGTGATTATTAAGGTTTATTTTAGTGTGTATCGTTGCGCCCGCACGTCACCTGCCGGTTGTATTAGGGATAGTTTGAGTCTGTAGGCAACTCGGTGTGTCCACATACCCACCAGAGCGTCAGCACTGCCGCTAGCCCAATAATAGCTCCCATCCCGCTGTCCGCAGCACCGCTGAGCAACTCGTACCTGCCGCCGTCGCGCCCGTCATCCAGCTACGGCGCCCCGGCGCCCTCCAGCTCCTATGGCGCCCCCAGCCGCCCGTCCAGCTCCTACGGTGCCCCCAGCCGCCCCTCCAGCAGCTACGGCGCCCCTGCGCCCCGGCCGTCCAGCAGCTACGGCGCCCCCGCACCGTCGAGCTCGTACGGAGCTCCCCCGCCGTCCTCCAGCTACGGCGCCCCTGCCCCGCGCCCCTCGTCTAGCTACGGTGCCCCTGCTCCGCGCCCCTCGTCGAGCTACGGCGTCCCCGCTCCGTCCAGCTCTTACGGCGCTCCCTCGATCGCCCCGTCGTCCAGCTATGGGGCTCCAGCACCCGCGCCCCGCCCGTCTTCGAGCTATGGAGCCCCCGCTCCGCGCCCTTCATCTAGCTACGGGGCCCCGATCCGGCCCCCTGCGACTAGCTACGGCGTCCCCACTGGCCCCTCTTCCTCATACGGTGCCCCCAGCAGGCCCTCAAGCTCCTACGGCGCTCCCGCTCCCAGCAGGCCATCTAGCTCTTACGGAGCTCCCTCAGGCCCATCGAGCTCGTACGGTGCCCCGGCTCCCAGCAGGCCATCTAGCTCATATGGAGCTCCGGCCCCTTCGAGCTCGTATGGTGCCCCCGCCCCTTCGCCCAGCTACGGCGCCCCCGCGCCCATCCCCTCCAGCTCGTACGGTGCACCTAGCGGCGGCGGCTTCTCTTCTGGAGGCGGCGGTAGCTTCGGCGGCGGCAGCGGTTTCGGCGGCTCCAGCTTTGGAAGCGCACCCTCGTCATCTTACGGCGCCCCCTCGGCCCCCTCATCTTCCTACGGCGCCCCCGCGCCTGCACCCTCCAGCTCGTACGGCGCCCCCAGCGCCGGCGGCTTCCCCTCAGGCGGCGGCGGCGGCGGATACTCTAGCGGCGGACTCGGCGGCTCGGGATACTCGTCGGGTGGTTCAGGCGGGTACTCTTTGGGTGGGTCGAGCGGATCAGGCGGATACTCTTCAGGCGGCTCTGGAGGTTTCGGCGGCGGCTCGGGCGGCCACTCGAGCGGCGGCGGCTCAGGCGGCTACTCGAGCGGCGGGCAGGGCGGCGGCGTGCCCGCCACCATCAACCAGAGCTACGACTCGAGCGGCGGCTACGTATACTAGCGCCGGCGCCGTGTCTCACATAGTCCCGCTCCACCAACGCTCGCCCCAGTCTCTCTGCGCATGCGCGCCCGCTGCGTGGGCGCGCGGCGAGCGCTCACCGTCCATTATTTAATTATAGTAAAAAGAACTGTACAAATCCTAGCGTTTAAGTACAAAAACGTTTTTGTATAAATAAAAAAAAACTTTTGTAAATATACTGCTCTTGTTTTCTTCTTTGGGTTTGTGAATGGACAATTAACATGATAGTAAGATGTCACGTACTCAAAATTTATAAAATTATTTTTTATTAATGAAGAGTCTTCGTTAATAAAAAATATTTTTAATTTCTTAATAAATATTGTCACAATATTGCCTGTAGCCAATTCGCGCTACAGGCAAGATAGTGCGTAACGCTTTCCTCTTATCTCTCTTGATAAATGAAACGATCAAACCAACATACTATGTTTAATTTCTGTAGAGCGCTGCCACGCAGGGTTTTCACAACATTACACTTTTTTTTTTACATTTTCAAATGTTCAACAAGAACTAAGTATAAGTCAATAGTGTCTAGTAACTAACAGTGGAGCTCGCGGCGGGGCGGCCGCCCGGCGGTGCCTTGTGTTTAGCTCGGACCCCTTTAAACTAAAGTCTTGTTCCCCAACGAGAAATATCTCTACTTTAAAACATGTGACAGTTCATCAGACTGTCTCTGTAATCATGATTATAGTGAAGTTGGTGGGTGGTTGGCCGCCGGCCGCCGGCCGCGCCAGCTCGGAGAACAACAACGATACCTAACTCTACACTTACGCTACTGATATCTTCCGTCCAATAAACTCTCTATCGATAAATATTACACTATTTAGTATAGATATGTCACAGAACATGATATGTTTCGTTAAGTTAAGTCTTAGTAGTGATGAATACGTGGCATAGTTTACATAGATGAAGGCGCGAGCTCACGGCACTGCCCACTCTACCTCGAAAAACTCTCTATACTGTTACAATTAGCCTCAATATTTGGCCATCGATATAGACATTTATAATTACCATCGATGGCAAAGACATTTATTCGTCATTCTGAGTAAGATACACAATATAGATACATTTATATAGCATAAAGATTTCAAATATTAACGAGCAATATTAATGCCGATAATTTTGATTATAAATATTTTATAGACATATACTATAGAAAAACGTTCCATCGATATAATCCGTCTAAAAGCTTTCAAATTCGTGAGTACCAACGAGCGTGAGTGAAACGCAGCCAACGTCACAACACACATACTTAGTAAATTCATTGTGGGTATGTTTATAACTTTAATTATTTTGCACTATAAGTCTATATCGAAAGCGTAAACGATCGGGGTGTACACACAGACTTGCCATCCATCGGTAACCAATCGTAAAGTCTCTTTTAAAGCAGTCACTAAACAATTAAATAAATGGGTTCTTAAGAACATTCTATAAAGAACATAGTCTCATACTTTTTCTATTTATATACCCAGCTACTAAATACTCTTTATCCTACAAAATTACAATATTTGATAAAAACTATTCGTGTTTAAAACTATAAATACCAAAAATATATATAACAAAACGTTACAGCAAATAGGTTTAGATCATTTAGCCATGCTTTTGAAGCTGGATCATCCATTTATATAATTTTATCTCAAAATATAATCTGGAATGTTTGATCATGGTCGACAGTATCCGCGCCTTACGGCGGACCAAAACCATATGTATAATGTCCTATGAGACGCTCTAATATCAAGATGATATTATATATTGTGCCTCAACCTGCTACATTAATTGACTTAAATAAGGAATCTTTTTAATAAATAAATAAGTATATTGTATTGTTATATCTAACAATGACTATATAAAGCCGATTGCACTATTATAATTTCACATTTCTGATATGTATGCGTTACGATTAAATACACTTTAGTGGCTCATGTATAACTTTATGTATACTTATTAGTACTAGAATAGTGTTTACATTAATGTGACATAGAACTTTTGTTAACATCCATTAGACCTTACATGTATTGCTTGATAGAACCCAATATACTAGTAATATCTCGTCGGTTGTGCCCTAACGTTTCTCTTTATGGCGACCGCTCTCGGCCTGTCGCGTACAAAAGTGCTGCTATCGGAAGATTCTAGTTTGACATGTATAACATTTAGCACGAACTACAAAACACTCTGACCCTTGCAAAGCAAATGAACTTCGATGTGACAAAACGACAGCAATAGACACTAAAACCCCAGAGTTACCACAAAACCCCAATGTCGAAAACAACGCGGCCTAGAAAAAACAAAGTGCACCATATATCCGAAAAGTGAAACATTCAACGCCCTCGGTCGGCCTGTAAAGGTATGAGTCACACAACACCGACATATGGCAGGTTAAACCTCGCTCCCACATGAGCGACGCTCTGCTTCCAATGCGTCACTTTTCGATGAGATAGCGCAGTTTTCTTTCTAGTCCAAAAACACCTCAGTTGGCGCTTCACCGATAACGTGTGGTCGGCGGGGGGTCGGCTCAGAAAGCGGTCTGCTTGCCACGCTTGTGCAGCGCCTGCAGTGGCGGCGGCGCGCTGCTAGCACCGAAGAGCGGCGTGGGCCCGTCGTTGGGGTCGTCCAGGTCGTCGTCCGGTTCGAGGGCGGGGTTGACGCGGCCCGCCGACTCGTCCGCGCCGACCAGCGTGGCGGCGGCGCCGTACAGCCGGCCCGGCGTGCCGCCCAGCACCGACATCTGCTCGCCCGCCTCCGACGGCTCGTCCACCCGCCCCATGTCCTCGGGGATGTTCACCACGCAGTTGAAGTAGTCCGACTCCGGACTCAGGTACCCGTTGTTGAAGAGGTACCTGGTGAAAGGAGTGATCGTCAGGTTGTTAGATTGTCTCGCACATACAGAATGATTTTTTATTCAATATTGAAATAATAAGATGGTTGATGATATTTTTAGTAACTCAACATGTGTATTTTTCTTGTTGTATCCAGTACAAGAATATTGAATCCGTTTGAAAGCCACAACGTAGATAGTAAATGCCTTAATATTTAAAATGAAATTAAGTAAAAGTGAAAAAAAAATTACAAATGTAGTTTACTACGATTAGTTAAATGTAAATCTATCGAGAAGAACCTCTAGGTAATTTTTGTCAAGTGCAAAATGTTCCCGTACCTGGCTACTGTCCCCAAATCCGTTCTGTTTATAAGTAAAAATCTCCTGCACCCCAGTCGGGCGCACGCGCGTCCCATGCAAAAGACTTCAACGCGTCTCAAACTTACTTCATAAATATACAATACTTATTTTTCTTCATAAGATTGTTACTAACGGAAGAAATAACAGCCACTACTGTAACTCAAATGGTAATAATTAACATAACCTATATACCTTTCTAAAGTAAACTCTAGTTATGTAACGGCTAATAGTTTAACTATTAAATAAGTGGAAGATAAATACGAGATAATGGAGTTGAAAGTGGAAGCTGCGATACACGGCGGTTTCACATAGCGGCCCATTGTCAACTATTGCCAACATGGAACCAGCAGAGTCAGCTTATTATTATAATGTACAAGTACGTAGAAGATTGGCTTCAATCTTCAATTTTCACATTACTTCCTATCAGTTATTTTCTTTCACTTTCTGCCCCTTAATAAAAATTTTGTTTGGTATGAAATAAAGTTTGATTAGAGTTATCGGCATGGAGATAAATCAACTGTACAAGGACGTAGTTACGTAGTTTCCTGAGATTTCTGCACTAAGCCTTAAAGTTAGACCATTGAACGTAGCAAGGGCTTCCTGACGATAGTTTTCTGACAATAAAAAAGGTTTACAGTTAGCGAGTGATAGTTCTTGTTCTAGTTAGACCTGAGATTTTCGCACTCAGCCTCATTGTACGTAACAAACTCTAAGGTTTGTAAATAACTCAGACACTCAGGTTTCCTCACCATGTTTTCCTTCACGTCAGCGAGTGGTATTGCTACTAAGACTTTACAAATGTACGTAGCTTAGAAAACAAAGTCATTGGTACATGCCGGGATTCGAACCCACGACCTCCCGAATGAGAAGCCGGCGTTCTACCACTCTGCTAGCACCGCTCTCGAGTGATATTGGTATTACAAATGTACGTAAGTCATTTAATAGTGTACGTTATTACCCGACTGCGGAGGAGCCTAAAATGAGGGTAATGTGTTTGGCTCGTAACTCATTAACCAATGGTTAGATTTAGGCAAATAAGATCTCAATCGATTCGTTGTATTTGCGCAAGTCTTATAGGTAATCATAAAAAATCAGCACAAAACCAACAAAAAATTTAAAAACCACAAAAAAAAACAAAAATAAAAACTGAAATAAAAAATAACCAACAACTTGACTGCTGAGCTTTAACTATTTAGCAGGTGGGACCCAAATTCACCAATATAACTCCTTAGGTTGGGCGGGCGTAACTTAGTAGTTAAAGTTCAGCAGTCGGTTTGTGGGTTATTTTTTATTTCAGTTTTTTTGGGTACATTAGTGAAGCCGATGCGCTACCGCCACTTACAAGGATACTGATAAAACATCAGAGATCACTTAGACAGTCGCGTTCCGTGTAGAAATAGCTTAACAAGCACAGATTATGTAAGTTTATTCACTAAGCGATACGCGATTTTATTAAAGTTCGTAATTTTGGGACTCGTAATTTTAAGAAGGAAAGAGAAAAAACGGTTTTGTTCAAAAGGAAGCCGCAAAAAGCATTCCTCAGTCAAACACAGCACAGATAATGCAAACAGAAGTCTAGCTCAAAAGAAGTGGCCAAGTACATTTATACATTTTAAGTACATTTATTTCCGCCTTACCAACTCCAAATCGTGCGATAAAAATATCATTATGGTCTTTTGTAATTTTTGAGTTTGGAAACTATAAACTATATATATAACTATATACTATGGAATATATAAGCTAGATAACAAAAATATATTTTGGTCTCATTCGAGATGTCACGTCAAAACATAAATAATCCTGATAAAGATTTTTCTCTACAACTAATACTTTTTCTAACATAACGTCGAAAATAACCTGACGCTACGTCACAGCGGAGCCTTATAATGTATGAATGAATTATTTTCGTTTTTCCGTATCAATATTTGAGTAGTCTTTTAAGATATTGTTTTTATGTGTCTGCATTTTTATTACAAAACTTTCAAAGTTCAATTGTAAAACTAAATATATAGGTTTTTTATTATTTTTGTAACAATATTGTTTTTTGCATTTGATGACATTTGAACCCCAAATAAAATATTGTTATTACTTTTTTTTGTCTTATGGTATAAACCAAATTTGACGCCATCACAAATTTCCGTAATTCCTTTGCGAAAATTGTGTTTAATAGATACTATAGCCATGAGTTTGGTTGTTATATCAGCTGTCGATGCTCGTGATTGTCTCGAAAGAACCGAATCATCAATAGCGACACGTTTCTGCAAAAAAAATAAACGAGAGCTTCCTAAATAAACTGTTCTATCAGCCGAGCCGCGAACAAAATATTTGCAGGAAAAACATTTGTAGTTATCAAAAACACGAGAAAGTAGCTTTTTTAGTTTTATTCTCGTTGCGATACTGTTTACAATAGTTAATTACGTGCAATGCCGTATGCCGTAAGTATAATTAATAACACAAATCTACATCACTCATATTATGTCCGCGGACGTTACTTTTGATCAAAATCGTTTACGAGTTATTCCTGGCAAGTTTGTAAGTTCAACAACGTGAACTAGATCTGCAGCTAAATTATTATCTCACCTTATTTAATTATGCTCGACATTTGTTGTGAGACGCATTTGCCGGACATAATGTGGGGGTGTAGGTAAATTATATAGTTATAAATTTTGTACACCATCAAATACTGTCTTATTTGATGAATGATAGAAAACTTCGATTAAAAATAGAATAAACGATAATTTAAAAGCACAATAAAAGGTGAAAAAGCAATGACAATCCAAAAGAAACCTACATTGGGTGACGTAATTTTAAATTTTGATTTAAAAGTTATAGACAGAATGAAAGAAGTATCAAAAATGATGTAAAGAGGTTTACACCGTTACATTATCCTAAATACTAGACGATGAGACTACGAATATCCAAAATAACGATGTATGAGAAAAGGCGAGATTCTAAGACCAAAATCTCGGTCAAACCTTATTAAGTGACCTCCCTGACCACATAATTAACCACATTAAGCCTCTCTAAATACAATAGATACAGTCTTTACTGAATATGTCCATCCCCCGAGAGAAAAATGATCTGATTGGGGCGGGCACAATTTACCAGGCATCGTGTAACTAAGGACTTGGCGCCCCGCCAAACCGCTCCCTCTAAGCAGAGCCTTCATTAAAGCACTCTTCAGATCGACATTTGACCTCCCCTTTCTCATGCCTTCAGCACTAAACTGGGACGAAGAAACGGGAAATCTTCTTAAATTATCTGTACAGTCAACTGCTAATCAACATTTAAATTTCTATTGTAAAATCGAACCGCATACGCTGAAGTTTAGAGCAAATCATTATTAAAAAAATAAGATTCAAATAGCGAGTTGGAACATAGGTATACATGGAGAGGCATCATGCATCTAGGTTGAGGTGCTTTCGACAAGTTTTCAACTGTACAACCTCCATCATGACACCTATATATTTAGCATAAGCAGCCTATATACGTCCCACTGTAGGGCACAGGCCTTCTCTCAGGGAGAGAGTATGGGCTTAATCACCACGCGTGCCCACCGCGGATTGGCGATTTCAAGCGCTGAGATATATGAATAGCTCAGACACTCAGGTTTCCTCACGATGTTTTCCTTCACGGTTAGCGAGTGGTATTGCTACTATAACTTCACAAATGTACATAACTTAGAAAACAAAGTCATAGGTACATGCCCGCACTGGGAATCAAACCTAGGTCTCCCGCTTCCGAGTCCAATGTTCTACCCACTAGGCTACCTATATATTTATTTATTTATTAAAATTATTTTTTGCATTTAAACGCATAGTTTTGTACATAGGTGAGCTTAAAGCTACTCAGCATTATCTACCAGCTAACCTTAGTTTTGAAGAAAACATTAGCAGGTAGTACAACTTAGAATATAAAATATATTAATTACTTACGTAGACCTAGGAACCTCTATAAAAAAGTACAGAGAGGAAATATTATACTTTTCTTCAACCTATAGCCACCCAATGCTGAGTGTAGGTTTCTTCTAATGCACGCCAATTACTTCGGCCTTGGGCGTTTCGCATGCAGTCTGTTCCTGCT
This sequence comes from Yponomeuta evonymella, assembly GCA_963969515.1. NCBI lineage: Eukaryota > Metazoa > Arthropoda > Insecta > Lepidoptera > Yponomeutidae > Yponomeuta > Yponomeuta evonymella. Next base: position 332,533 of record OZ018350.1, on the reverse strand, counting down.
ACTTTGACCAGGTCGTCAGTCCATCTCATTGGTTGCCTGCCCACACTTCTGCGCCCATCTCTAGGTCTCCCGACTAGCACTTTTACGCCCCATCATTTGTCTTCTCTACGGCATATATGGCCTGCCCATTTCCATTTCACTATACAAATACAACATAATAATAAATAAATACGTAATACAATAATATCCGTGTGGCGCCGGAGTAAGAATAGCGTCACTCCATTTCCTTCCGTGGATGTCGTAGAAGGCGACTAAGGAAATACATTTCCAGGAGACGGGCAGCAGCGTCTTCCTGAGATTCCAACAGTGGTGATTATGGCAAAACCCATGGTTATGATGGTGTCCCATGGTTAGGAAAACCATGAGGGAGGCCTGTGTCCTGCAGTGGTCGTCAAGTGGCTGATGATGACATAATACAATAAATAAATGCGTAGAACCTACAAAGTAGAAACTACTCATAATAAATTAAGATAATTATTGGTCCTGCCAATATATAAAGTTATGGGTGAGTACCGCGCGTCGCTCTGCTAATTAAGGCGCCGATAACAGCTAATTGAACCTTACTTTACGATTTTTATATCGTATGTATATCGTATAATAACAACCCTGACAATCAGATATTCATTCGTTTATCCTTATTTACACGTTTTTATCTATTCACTTACTTATCACTTGGCGCCAATCGCCCTTGAATATATTTTGAAAACTTCTTTGTCTCTTTGTAATCGAAATACCTCGATTAAAAATGCCAAAGTTACACCTTAAAATAGTCATCTAACAAAATATGTATGTTATTTATAACTGCATCAATGATAATAATAAGGAGAACAACTCATTATAATATACTTAAAAACATCATAAAAAACATCGCGTCGTGTGTTTCTTCTCTTTTATTTATATACGCATTGACTGTAATGGATGATGCTTGTGTGCCAGCCTTTAAAGTTATCGTCGCCTTCGTATGCCTCCACCATTCGCCACATAACAAACTTAATTTAGTTCATTTATTTCAAATATAAAAATTCATATAAGTACGTTTCCAAGTCCTAATAGTTGTGTGTACCTCCTAATAAAACTATGGATTTATAATCTGCATTAAAGTGGATGTAATAATAAAAAAAAATATTAAAGTCTTAAAATCCTGTGTTGTTGATTAACAACCTAAGCTTTTCTAACTCTCATAAGTGGAAAAGGCAAAATGTGGGGTACTCACACTGAGAGCCAGGAGATGAAAGCTAGCGTGAACAGCGAGAGCACCATGGCCAGCGTGCGGAAGGGGAACAGCTGCTTCTGCGTGTCTTCCTGGTAGCCGGGGAAGTGGATCAGCGCCGGCAGGCCCAGCATATTTTCACCTGCGAGGAACAGACCGTCAAATGCTTTCCAACAACCACCAGCCTACCGTTGCGTGCTGCCGGGTATACGCTTCCCCGAAATACCGTCTCTCACTATTAACAGTGAATATCGAGCCAAGTAATTTAGTACCACTTATGATACCGTTACTAAGTGTTAGTACAAAGATATTACCGAAATTTAGTGCCGGTAAGATAATATAATAATATCGTAATATCTTAACCGGTACAAAATTTCGGTAATATCTATGCACTAACACTTAACAAGTGTATTCGTGACTGTAGCACGTTTAATCTAGCTTCGAAAAAGCTAGCTTCAATTTCCCTGGCTGTTGCAACACCCTAAATCCAATTTCAATACAATACAAAAGTATACTTTCATCTAACAGATTCTATAAAATCTACTTATAAAAGTAGATTTAAGTAATTCAAACCTCAATTTTTTTATCACTGTCAAATTTCTGACATTAAAAATTGACATAAACAATTTACATTTTCTATGTTAAATGGCAATATACATTGTGTTGTAAGCTGCTTTGGGGTCGATATTGTTATTTTATTCCTTTAGGAAAACTTACAGCTGAACTCAGCATAATATACATTTTAGTAAAGAACAAAAGGCTAATTAAAGGAGAAAAAGGCAGCGAAAAAACTCCACTCCGACCATCTCTGCCGTTGGCATTGTCGAAAGGCCGATAGATCCGTGCCGCAGCTTACCCCCGGAGAGGCGCACGAGCAGCGCCACGATGTAGGCGGCCAGCGAGCCGTACGTGTTGCAGTGCCGCTTGAAGTGGACCACCATCAGCAGCTGCGGGAACAGGATCACGTACACCAGGTCCGAGCACATCGACCTGCGGGAAACGCGCCGTGAGACAACCCGCACTCTGCACACGGCCGCCCCGGGGCACAGGCATTCTCTCAGAAAAAGATTATTTGCACTTCGTTTGCTTAACGGAGACCAGTGATTTTGGTTCGTCCCTTAAGGAGTCTTCGGTATATTGATTATGCATGTTGTAACACATACATCTGTGTGGTAAAATATAATTTCAATCTCACTCTCTGTCGTGTCACGTCACAAATATCACTAAAACGTGATATTTACTAGCGCGATACGTTTTATTGCCAAGGCAGAGCTAATTCCACTTTCATACAGCACAGTTTGCGTTAAAAATAAAAGGCGAGGCTGAAGCCCCCAAACATGAAGTGCGCTGCTCCTTGTAATGGAGTTCCGAATCCAATTTCAGGCTAAATCAGCCAACCAAGTAGATACGTATTGGTCAGCCGAAAGTCATTAAAGTCAAAGTGAGAAAATAATTTGACCGACGAACTGCTTTGTCTAAAAACTGCGTCGGTACCAAACAAACATTCAACGTTGAACGGTGTTGTCTAGATTACAGAAATATCCTTGAACAAAAATAGCCGGAAATCACAGTACAAATAAAGACGAAAATGCCTAAACAAGATGCCTCTCAACTTCCGATATCCTTCCAATTACTTATTCTGCAGACAGAGCTAGCAAAAAGGCACGTACAGAAACTATACAGGCAAAATATAACATATTAGCTTCGATCCCTTCGTCTCCTGAGACACTTCGAGTGATGCATATTAAGAGGCTTCGACACGCCAGACGTACTGGTCGTATCTTTAGGCCCTTTTGAAGAACACTTGTTTATTTATTTTATTTTATTTATTAGCGACACAAAACAGGACAATACAGTTACTAAATCTATACTAATAATAAATCTGTAAGGGTCGGTCATGGAGTAAGTTAGTTTGTTTTCAGAGATATTGTGTTTATAGGCTCAATATATGATACTGAAACTAATTTCACGATTTTTAGAATTTTTTTCTGTATGTGTGTATGTATGTTCCTCCATAACTCTTAAACCAATTATCCGAATTTGATGAAATTTGGTATAAAAACATATAGACATCTGGGACACAGGATAGGCTATTTAAATTCTAGCTCCAGTTATGATAAGACGTGGCCCCCATACAAATGCTGCTTCGTAAAAATCGAAATGTACGCGAACGGAGTCGCGGGCACAGCTAGTAATAAATAAATTATTTTGATTGCCTAGTTGACTCGCCAAAATATAGGTCAATAGATTTAAAGCGCAACCGTCGACGGCATTCGATGATTGTGGTGTTTAAATTTACAAAACATAATCTGATCTAATCTTAGAACGAAACCATGCTATTGGTAGGATGCAGGACTTATGAAACTTGCATTTCATAAGCAGCCTATGTATACTTATACGTCCCATTATATTTCACATGCCTTCTCTCAGAGAGAGTACAAGTTTTAAATTGACAAAACTCACTCGCCCACTACTGGTGACAATCCGCACTAATAATACACATTCTTTCATTCTCATATGTAATTCCTGGTGTACATACAATAAAGAATATTCTATCTATCTATCTTTTTTTGTAATTTACTAGCTTTTGCCCGCGACTTCGTCCGCATGAAATGAGTAATTTCCGGTACAAAAAGTATCCTATATTCCGTGAAAATTTTAACCATTAACAATTAACAACATTTCAACATTACTGCTATATAGATAAAGCCAGACAGACAGACATATTATAGTAATAGGGCCTCAATGGTACACTTCGGGTACGGAACCCTAAAAAGTATATCTATTCAATTACAAGTTGTAACTAGAGTAATGTAATAAAATTGTAACCAGAAATAACATTTGCTCCGCGGCTGAGCTTTCATGGTTTCCCGTAAATAGGCTTTGTTGAACGCATCGTTTAGACCAGCCCATGTCGACCCGCGGGTGTCACGTGTGATGTCGCAAGCGCAGCTCTAGGCCACGGGCCGTCATTACAGCCGCCGATTATTAGCTCCCAATCCGACACGAAGTAGGTCACACCATGTATTATTCACAACCTTAAACACTCGCATTTGATTCAAAATTAATGCTTTATTTATGACAAGGCTGCGCGTGGCCCTTCGCGTGCTTAGGGTTGTGCTTAGTAATAACATCTGCTGCACCAAGCAGCCACACAGTTTTTGACACTTTAGGATTTTGACCGAAACTGCCCTAGTTTAAAAACGTCGTAAAGTAAAAAATGTTTATTCAAATGAAGAGCGGTGGTAGCCTAGTTGGTAGAACATTGGACTCGGAAGCGGAAGACCCATCTTCGATTCCCAATGCGGACATGTACCTATGACTTTGTTTTCTAGATTATGTACATTTTTCCGTTATAGTAGCAATACCACTCGCTAACTGTGAAGGAAAACATCGTGAGGAAACCTGAGTTTCTGAGCTATTCACATACCTATCTGCGGTGGGCACGCGTGGTGATTAAGCCCATGCTCTAAGAGTAAGCCTGTGCCCTACTACGGTGGGACGTATATAGGCTGATTATGTATTCAAATTAAACTACATAATTATAAATTTGCGAGGCTTATACAACTGAGAATTAAGACACAGGTAGGACAGATTGTATCCCTTAAAATAGTTTTGTTATTACCGGCCGTGAGGACGCCATAATTTGGTTTATTCCCCGCCCAAGTTCAACAACAATCTTTCACATGGTAACCCTTAAAATACACCGAAATACTTTTAAATCGTTCGAAGTTGTCTTCGTAGAAACTTCAGTTATAGAGGCACCTCGCTGCGTCTCTGTTCTGCGACCTGCGACAACACAACGAAGTAAACACAAACAAACCCGTCGGTTTGGAATACTGGAAGAGGCTTTTTCTTTTCCTTCTCGGATAATAACGACGTTTGTCATTTGATTCACTTTTACGAGTAGCCCCGGGCTGCCGGTAATCAACAATTTTTACAACAGGAATAAAGTAAAGCCGTCCTATTCCTCACAATATGGTTAATAAATACACTTCATCTGAGGTTGGTTCTTGAGGAACTCTGAAATATGAACAATACAAATTCTGTCTCAAATGTATACTTGAGATACAATTCGTAATAGAAGTTTGTATAAATATAACTTATATTACATACGTCCCACTGCAGGCCTTCTCTCAAAGAGAGATTATGAGTACTAAGCAATTTGGCGGTTTCAAGTGCTGAGGTATTTGAACACCACAGACACTCAGGTTTCCTCAAGATATTGTAACGATTGAGTCGATCGAAGCAAAGTTAATTGGAAGCTGATCCTGCAGCCGCCGCCGGGCGCACGTGCGCCTTGACCCAGCCTCGGCCAGTAATGCATCCACTGTAAGGGGCTAAGCTCGGGATCAGCTCTAATATTTACGTGACAATGTCGATATTCCAATCCAAGACGGTGAGCTAGGCTGCTCGATAGCTCGGAACCTACGGTTAATTAGGTAGAGAAAGTTCTTCAGTAAGTAATATAAAGTTTAATGGCAACATTATAAAGACAATGACATTGAATGCCCATTTTCCCGTGGAGTTTGACAAAAAGAGAGTGTGTGCTTATAACCACACGTATGTCCTTGTGATTTAGTGTTACTGAGCCGGGCGTTCATTATATTTCCCGCCAGCAAAACTTCTAAATAAACTAGAAGCACTCGTGTTGATGTCTGTGATAAACCCAAATGTGACGGTATCATGGATTATTTAACTGTCGTTTTAAATTAAAGTACGCTTGCACCAGGATGGCGGCGTGTGCTTAATTGGTCACACGTCATTATTAGCCATCAGCTCATCGCGCGGTGAGACAGTAATCGCGACACTTACCGCACCTTGCGACACGCCGACACGTCCTAGAATCACTTGACGGCTTCATGGCACTTAATGCGCGCTTTGATGAATCTCAATCGAACGTAACCTAAACACAAATTGAAGAATATTTTACGCCCAAATAAATATTCAGAGAAAAGGTATACCCGCTCTTCTGATCTTGTTTTCGGCACATAGATTACGAAGACTCTTAGTTTCGTCAGTCAAACATTTCCATAATTACTGTAAAAGCCTTGCGGAGGGCCAACTCGTTATAAAATAATGAGGCAATGTCGCAATTTCTAGCTATACTCTACCAAATCTCTCCCACGGGATGATTACATCCGACGGATATAATTAAGTACCTGCTGTCTTTTGCTTGAAATAACATAGTTATTATCTGTCAGGCATCGTTGATAACTTGACAGGCGTTTCGCAAACTAGCCAACAATGCGAATAAGTAGTATAATTCCTACATAGTAAACTACTTTAACAGTAATCCTCATGCGTAACATTGAATATCTTACTAGTCCTCCTAAACGTGGTAAACAACACATTCCGCTAATGCCCAGAGTAGGTATATTTATTTAGCTTCTCCTAACCAAGGAAATAATTTGCGGATGGAATACATATTATATTATTTTTGTTGCACTAACCCGTGCTGAGGACAATTTTAAAAACCTATTTAGAGGCTAAAAATTCCACCCATGCCGGGACTTGAACCCGCGACCTCTGGCTAACCGTGCCAGCGCTCTCCCAACTGAGCTAATGGGCAAGTAAATACGAATTTTGGAATACGGATTGTTTTGTGTAACTCAAACAAAAACAAAGAAGCATCAATATGAACCTCACCTGCAAACTAAATCCCTACGACTAATTAAAGATAAAGATAAAAAAGTATTTATTACCTCATCAGAAAAAAGACTTAAAACAAAGTAAGGCTTAACGAGTGATGACATAAAATAAGGCAAATGGTAGTGGCTCAGCTGGTGCTGACCCGGATCAGTCCCGGGCAGCGCTGGTTTGCAGCCCTGAGATGTTGTGCGGGAGTTATGTTAATGTAATTAAAATTACATTAGCACAACATAACATACGCACGCTATTGACGCTCCACTGCGGACCAGGCCATTTCTCCGAGAGACCGCGAATGGGTTCAAAAGCTAAGGAATTCCTTTATCAAATGCATATGGAAATTGCGTCTTAAGTTGGTGAACCAGGACGGAATTAAATCGCAATCGCATATGCACCAAATCTGATAAAGTAATCCAAAAAGTATTCAGTCACAATTGGATGGATATTCGCCGCTTGGAGCACCGTCTGTTTTGTTAATTATGTTATTTGCCTGTGTTAATAAAGTAAGTTTGAAATATTTTTTTTTTTTATTCAATTCAATTAATCTTTTGACAACCTACATAAATCAAACGCTTGTTTCAACCAGTAACCTGTCCGGTTAGCATCCTCAGTAGCGATTATGCAATACACTCACCAGAGACCGTAGATGGAGGGGATGGTGAGCGCCATGATGGTGGACAGGATACCCACCACGATGATGCCCACACGCATCACCCAGATGATCTCCATCTCCGACGCACGTTGCCGGAAAATCAGCTTGTACACGTTCCTAGTGACGAATACATGTTAACAAAGAATAATAAAGTCAATAGAGGTAATAAAGGCAAAATCAAAGAAGATTAGTTAGCTCCATCTAGCCCGAGCGAGTTTTCCCATTTTCTCACTTCTCACGTATCTATAACGTAACACAGTGCTGTGAATAACTCATTAGTGAATAAGAATCCCCCCAGTAATTAAAAGAGCTGCGCACGGGCGACCGGGGACTAAGTGCTGGCTAACTAGAGAACACAAACGAATAACGATTCACTACTAACCACCGTCGCCAATTTTGTTTTCTGGTGTGCAATAAAGATACGAGGGTTCTGCCTCGTATTTCTACAAGTTCTACCGCCGGAATACCTGGCAAACATGGAGGAAGCGCTGAGCACGCTGGAGTCGGCGCTGGACATGACGGCGGCCGAGACGGCGCCGAGGCCGAAGAACGAGACGAAGTCCGGCGTCAGGTGCTGCAGCACCAGCGGCAGGATCATTGACGTCTGGTCGGCCGTCAGCTCGCCCGTCGGCGACAACTCGCCCTCGAAGTCCGTCTCATTCCACGCTGCAGGGAGAGGTGGATGATGAGCTCTTGTGTGCGGTAGAACTATTGCTAGGGTATTTAGTTGCGCCTACTGGTATACTGAATAACATTTTGTTTTCTTTATAGTATCTTAGCTATCAGTGTTCATAGCTATCAGAAGATCTGACAGGCGATGCGACTGACCGGTAGCCTTGGCAATGGCGCCGATGAGCACGGGCGGGATGGCCATGAAGAGGCAGCCGATGGCTGCTACGTAGGACAGCACCTGTGCGCGCCCCGCCGTCTTGCTGCTCAGCACGCGCTGGAAGTACACCTGGGGAGAGAAGGCGCGGTTACAATATGTCTTAATAGGTAGGTAGTTATAGGGCAGATCAGCTTAAAACTTAGACTAACAAAAATGGAAAAGTAAGTGAGTAAATATCCGTTAAAATTCAGTTTTAGTAGACTTACAAGTTAAAAAGCTGATGTATCTGCTTTTAGCATATATTATGTAGATAAAGTAGAAAGTAAATGGAGGTTAGTGGCCTACCATTCCATCCGGGGTAGTAAAATTAATTCCGTAAAATGTGTATTATTATTACTTTCTACAATTAATTTTCCGTTATAAAATGAAAGATATTCCTATCTTATGTCATAATCGATCTCATATCATTTTAGTGCCCTCTCTAAACGTGGGCCAACTCGAGCCAAGTCTTTGCCAGTTGGGGGCTGGCTAACTAAGACCATAGAGTTGGCCCACGAGTAAGAGTCAGGGCTCCTCACCTGCCACGGGATCCCGCCAAATATCAGCAGTAGCCCGTAATCGATGTAGAACCAGTAGGAAGAAGAGTCGATGTGCCCGATCCAGTCCACGTCCATGGAGCCGAGCGGCTTCACGTGCTCGTTGGCCCACGCGAATGGGATGCACATCCAGAGACCCAGGAAGATACAGAACAGCTGGATAACGTCGGTGTACGCCACGGAGTACAGGCCGCCGAACAGAGTGTAGAACACGGCAACGCACGCGCTGAAGATGACGGAGGTGCCCTGCTCCATGTCAATGATGACGGCGAGGGTCGCACCTGTCCAAACAACATTAGTAATTTAACTCCGGTGTTCCTAAATCTCAGCACTTGAAATGGCCAATCCGCTGTGGACATGCGTGATAACTAAGCCCATCTCCTTCTCTCTGAGAGAAGTCCTGTCACCTACAGTCCACTACAGCCAACCTGTTTATGGAGTTACAGAAAAGTTCAATAGAACTCAAGGGGGTATTCTACTCATCAATATAAACTTTTTTTTCACTACACAAGATAAAGACCTGCCCTTTAAAACTTGACGACATCTAATACTTGCAGGCTTGTAAAGAGCTCCAGCCAAGGATTGCTAATAATAGCCGTATAGTTAGCCTCTGGTCGGCATCGATTACCGGCGAGTGCGGGTTCGATCCCGCGTGGCGTTGCGTCGCCTCGGATGTTACGCGCCGCCAATTAGTCAGCCAGTTGAGTGTTCAAACTTGCGCCTTGCGCAAGGCCGCGATTGCCGCCGTCCTGTGCCATAACTGCGCTAAGACACGTTTACATCTAATGAGTGTTTGATTCATTTTAATGTATTTTCTTTACGTAGATCATGAAAATCCGTGCTACTGATATGAACACAGTGTACTTTTTTTTCTACTTTTTGTGGGCCCAAAAAATTGCGTGCGGACAAGTATTGATAGCGTGACCATGAACTTCTTCGGAAACATTACACAACGACGACAGCGACAACGGACACACTCCGACAGCCGTGTACAACGCAGACACTAGATGGCACCAGCAACAGCTTGCCAGAGATTTCCGATGACGACAACATCGATGAAATAACAAAACTACGCGATCTCATCGAGAAACTTGAATTACAATTGAACAGTGCGCATCTGGAAATAGATTCGCTCAATTTACAAAATAAGATAAGATAAGATAAGATAAGAATAAAAATAAATAGTGAAAAATAGTGAATTGCAAAAAGTCAGTGAAGAGTTAACAAAGAAAAATGACCTCTATAGGCAAATAACAAACAGTCCCGTTCAGAAGAAAAAAAAAATAAGAGTATACCAACTCCAATGAAAGAAAAGAAGTCGTGCAAGCAGACGCAAACGGAATTATCTTCTCCAACCGTAATTAATACCTGCATCGAAAAACCAGGACTTAAAAACGACGTGCGACAAGAATCAATAGAAACTAGAACTCAACAAGGAAATAACAGGAAAATAGAGAAAATGAAAACCCAAACCGCTAAACTCAGTAAGAGCAGACTACTAAGTTAAGCTGTGATAACAGAAACCAGCTATCGGCCATGGCAGAATCAACATTTGACGATAACTATGAGAAATGCCACTTTCTGACACCCAATATTGGCCTCAAAGCACAAATCAGCGGTCTAAAAGCTAAATTAAATGGATTCACTAAAGATTACTATTGCGTCATCTTCGTCGGTTGTGAAGATTTCGAGACCACCCAGGATTACTGCGAACTTATACAGTACGTAAGAAAAACCACGGAAAACCTAAAGCACACCAATGTGATAATCTGTCTACCTACATTCAAATTCCCGAACACCGTAACATTGTTTAACTGTAGGATTGAAAACTTTAATAGCCTCTTATATTTAGACATATCAATACATGAGCATGTCTGGTACCTTGACAGCAACCTAAACCTCAGCTATGACTCCAACATGTTCTCATAAAGGACGGGATTTATCAACAAAACCGGCATGTTGGTGATATTCAGAGACCTAAAGTCTCTTATTCATGACATAAAAAAGTTTAACGACCATAACTGCACAAACGTACCTGAAAATTAACAAAATACACCGAAAAAAGTAAATGCTTTAGATAAAGAGGAGAATTCTTTGCTTTTTCGCAAATAAGTGGCTTTGTGTGGTACATCAAAATATCGCAGGGCTTTTAAATAATACTGACCCCCTAGTAGTCGAGCTGAACCAGTTATCAGATAACGATAGAAATGTTGACGTTATTTGTGTTACTGAACATTTTGTGATGTTGGGTCATGAAAAATTAATCAATGTACCTAACTATAATGTGGGCGCTTTTTTCAGTAGGAAGGACAGCAAAAGAGGAGGAACGTGCATTTTAGTTAAAACTGGACATATGTACAAAGAATTGCCCGAAGTTGCAAAACTATCAATAAGTTGTTTGATTGAATGTTGCGCTGTCGAACTTCCAAAGTACAACATAATAATCTTATGCATATATAGAATACCTAAACCCAGCAACGTTAACCTTTTCTTCGAACGGCTGGAAAAGATATTGAAAATCGTATCAAAAAACAGCAAAATCATCTTATCGTGGCCGGTGACTTCAACATTGACATGATGAAACAAAATAATATCACCTCGGAATTAGAGTGTCTATTACTGAATTACAATCTGAAGTTTGAAATAAAACAACCAACTAGATTAGCAAGTAACACCTGCCTTGATAATACTGCACATAATATGAGTAAAAAATGTAAAACTGAAGTTTTGTAACTAGCATTATCTGACCATACAGCTCAACTTATAAAATTACCTATAAAAAGATTTGCCTGATCCCCTTTTGGCGAGTCACGGCGAGAGACTACAGTCCAGAAAAGATGTCAAAATTCAGAGAAATTATGGTAAGTTTTAAATTCTCCGAAATATATGCTACAAATGACCCTAACGAAGCGTACAATAGTTTTTTGGACAATGTTAAAATTTTCTATGTTTTCCTATGAAAACTATCGCTTCTGTACTAAGATACGGGCTAATCTTTTGGGGTAATTCAACAGACAGAGAAATAGCTTTAATAGCTTTTAAAGCACAAAAAGATGTATTAGGTCGATGTTTGGATTGAATCAAACCGACAGTCGCGCGCCTTTCTTTAAAAAATACAAGATTCTTACACTTCCATGCATGTACATACTTGAAGTAGCTTCATTTGTTAAATCAAACCCAGAAATATTCAAACCAGTAATCTATAGCAGCTGTCGATTGCAGAGAGATTCTACTAGAGTAGGCGTTCACAAAGCAAACACAGCATTAATGCAAAAAAGTATATTCTGTATGGGGCCCTTACGTGCGTGAACTTGACACGAATAGTTTTAAAGTTAGGTTAAGAAATATCCTTATTGAGAAATGTTATTATAATATTAATGAATTTCTGACTGACAGATCTTGACACTGGCATCATGACAATAATATTACTAAGAGGACATAATTAATGCATATTAAGTTTTATTTTTAAGTTTGAATTGAACATGTTTAATTTTTACTAATTCTTGACATATCTTTAATGATAATTTGTGTTTACGGTAAAGGTTTTCTGTTTTAATTTTTCGATATAAGTCTGTTTCCTTTCAAGGCGCCTTCTCGAAATTCGTGTGCCTATTAAGGCAAAACATGCATAGGACTCGTATGTAACAATTCCAACATCATGTGCTCATGTTTTACGAATAAATTGCTTTTACTTTTTACTTTACTTTACAATAAGATCCCTGAGGATAAAATAAGCTTGCCAGAAACACGGTTCAAAAATGTGTAAAGCACACTTTGTGCCAAAAAAACTACTATAACATTAAAGATTATTTAGATGACAATGATGTCTGGAATTAAAGCCAGTTCAATGCATGAGTTCAAGGTTTTAGAATAGGTATTTATATAAACTCTGTTAATGAAGGACTTGAAAAGACTAAGTTTGGAGTTAGCTAAGCTAGGAGAGAAAAGACACCTAGTTTAACTTGTAACGTTCATTAAGTCGCAGTTTCTGTGTTACTTTGATTTTTTTTTATTTGATTGATTTGATTTGATTTATTATAAACAACATTTTGTTATTACTAAACATTGTCTGGAAATTTGTGACTCGACAAATAAACATTTCCCCGCGGTGCGGCCATATTGTGAGCTGGTCTTACGGTGACAGTCCGAAACATAATTGTACAATAAGATGCTTAAGTTGGTCGGTTTAAGGCTGATTTAGTTATATTATTTTTGGACTGCCTGATAGAAACTTACGCTAATATAACAAGGTCTGAATTAGTGATTGTTTTTTGTTTTTTATGTGATTAATTTCAGAAACTGTATTTTATTTGAGAATCTTATCCGTAATCCTTAGTTTTTATCACGCGCGTGAAATTTTAATTTCACTGATGTACATTGTAGGTATCGAAGCTTTTCGATAAGACTCGCGACCTAAATTCTATGCCTTTTCAGAATGAAAATCAAAGGCTCGGCCCAAACAGCCAAATGAAATAATTCTCTCGACATTTAGAGAACCTGTGCGGATATAATTGGAATCATTTAGGTGACTACTCTAACGAAGAGAGAGGTAGGTACCTACTCTAACGTAATATAACGTACCTCGAATCGAGTCATCGAAATCATTTTACTAGTACCGTTTCATGTTCGAAACTTTCGGGTAAAGCTAGGACTTTTTCTCTCAAATAACTTTGCTTTAATACCGATATTCATATTGCAGGCTTCTCGCAAGCTACGTGATACGACGGTGGCGGTCGTATGGCAACCCTCTTTCTCTAAGAGAAGGCGCGCTTCAGTAGGAACTTTTATAGGCTGCTGCTATGCTATACTAAATTCAAGTAAAGACATATTTAAAAGTCCTTCTGCTTCTTCCAAATCTTTTTTTAATCGTATCATCGAAAAGTCTCGCACTAGGCCTTCTGAGCTATAAGTGAACAAACAAACAAGACCGGTCACAGCAACTCCTAGTATTGTCTCCAGAGGTCAGACGCTACTGGTTAGCCCACAAGAAGCGGACCTATGCAAATATGAACTCGCGCGTAAATTGCTTTCCAACATTGTGGGAAATCACATTCTGGACGTTTGTCCCTGACAGGCAATGAACAAACATTACATTATAGTACCTATTTGAAGTAGAAACTTTGTACTAATAATAATAAATAATAACTTATAAATAACCTCCATACAACACTATCACTTGACCTGGTCCATCAAGCAAGGACATCACAAACATGGAAATACATCCAGACTGAGGCCATTTGTACAATAATAACTCCCACACGATACAATCACTTGACCTGGTCCCAAACTAGGATACCCGATACTACTCTCTAATATGGATCCAACCAACCGAACCTATGTAACTCGTTGGTCAAACACACTTTACATACGGATAAGGGAAACGAAATTTTCTGGGTCTAACTCGCCGAGTCGGGTCCCTATTGGGTTTAATAATAAGGTGCCAAAACAGATTTTCATTCTGCGGATTGCTTGATGGTTACGTAGCTACGCGTTATTAGATTTAACATTGATACGACGGTCCGTGAAATTGAAATACATACAAATTTACCAGAATACCTTCTTAATAATTCTAGAGCATGAGCAAGCTAAAGATAAGTGTGGCAAAAATCTAGACTTACAAAGCTTACGGTCATGATTGCGCCTGCCTGAAAACAACCTCCGCAAAGAGCGTCAGCGTTAACTGTGGTCCAAAGACAGGTGTAGATCGGGAATAATCTAGAGTAGAAAGAGTCTAGACTCATCGAGCGGGCATAGCTAATACTAGAGTGGCAGGAGTAGAAAACTTGAGGATCTAACGCTGCAAGATTCTAGATCAGGAAGAGTACAGCCTTACCACGCTGTAGTCAGCTAAGTCCAAAGCGGGTGCAGTCTAGACTCCTCAGAAGACCTGTCCCCAAAAGGCAGTCCTAAATGAACTCCTGCATGTCAGGTGTCTAGAGCAGGAAGGGACTAGACTTACCGAGCGCGGCCAAGATCCCAGCGGCCCAGAAGACCTCTCCGCAGAGTGCCGGCAGGAACAGCAGCCCCCCCATCCGGGAGCCAAAGGAATCCTGCAGTGGGTCCAGCATTGTCACGTAGCCCTGCTTGCGCATCGGGTTCGCGAAGAAGATGCCGCCTGTCGGAAACAACCAGTAATTGGTAATTTGGCATTGGCTCATACAGAGAACGGAATTAGTGAAATTATTCAATACTCCTTCTTTCTGTGCAATCTTCCGCACTCCGCACTTATTTGCGTGTGCTCAAAAATATGTCTGCTCCATTTAATTACGTTTTGTGACAATATGAGGCATACAAGTTCAGATAATGTAGGTTGTATTCAAAAAGATTTTGTGGAGTATTTGCAGGAGGTTAAGAATCTGTTCGTCCACTAGCAGTTTAAAATAAATCTGATTACGAAAAAAAAGCTTCCTGGGTGTTATGAGTGATCAATTGTATTGTGGGTTAGTGGGAAAGGGGTGGGTTGTTCGGCTTACCAAAGACGAGCGACAGGGCATAGCCGAAGGGAGCCTGGCACCAGACTAGCCCCTGAGTGTAGATGGCCTCCGCCGTGCCGTTGATGTAGCCGCCGCCCACCCACGTCGCTGCAAACACAGCATAACTTGTCATCCACACAACACAATCACTTGTGCTGGTCCCAAACTAGGATACCTTTAAGTGCAATTAAAGTATCAATAAAAAAATAAATACCCAGTCATATACTAAGCAGACAAGGACATCACAAATATATAAAAACACCCAGACTGAGGTATTTTTGAAAATAAATAATTCGACTACCTCGTTGGTCTAGCGGTATCACGTCTGATTACCAAGCCGAAGGTCGTCGGTTCGATTCCTACTGGGGACCGCCTATATTAATTTGTACAAATGGCTTCAGTCTAGGGGTATTTCATGTTTGTGATGTTACCATAGCACAGGGTATCCTAGTTTGGTACCAGGACCATTGATTGTGCTGTGTGGAAGTTATTACTATTATTATAAACCATCAAAATCGCCGCTGCGACAACAAAATGTTTTTGGTACCCAAAGAATTTTAATTATTATAACAATTGCAAGCAATGTGTGAAAATCTAAAAATATGTACCAGTTAAAAATGTTAAATAATTCTAATAAGTGTGGAATTTTAAATAAATTCTCAGCATTATTACCGACTGAGAGAAGGCCTGTGCCCTACAGTGGGACGTACCTATATAGGCTGCTTATGATTACCCATTATACAATCGCGCCGGCATTCGCCGCCCTGATAGCTCGGTAGGGCGGGCGGGCGCCGCACGGGGCTCGAGCTAGCGAAATCCTAACTTTTATTATTATTATTAAAATTCTTTATTGCGTTTAAACATACATTGCACATAGGCGAGCTTAACCTAAGTTACGAAGAAAACATTAACAGGTATTGCAACTTACTCGTACAATATTAAATATAGTTACTTTTTCAAATTGTTTTTGTGAAATGAAAACTATAAATTCTTGTAGTTGTAGTTGCCATTTTCATTCGTGGCTCTGTGTTCACTGCTTTTGTTACGAAAATATTACTTGTCTGAATCGGATAGACAAGAAAATATATATTAACAAATTAAATGGATACATTCCATTGTTCGTGCTTCTATTTATTTGACTATTCAACTTCTGTCATGCCATACTGACAGCCAAAATAATACTCCATACGTAAGTTACATGAAAATTGTGTGCATTTACTAAATTATTTATTACATTTACGAATGTAAATGAGTATTTCCATAAGTTTTCTCTAAATCGGTAAGTATGGCGCGAGTTGGGCGGCGCCCGCCCACGCCCGCCGCCGCCCTCGACGTTGGGACTGAAGTACTTTATGCATGACTTATGACGTAAGTTACATCCAACATGAAAATGGATATTTTACTATTCAATAACAATTTGTTAGGCTTTAGCTTGGATACGCCTTAACAATACTAATATCTTGTGGTTTTGAACGCAGTTAGCGATTCTTTGTACCAGGGAGAGAGACGCCCGAGCCTAATCGAGTAAATTCAAAACTTTTGTATACAACTTGGCTTCAATCAAAGGCGAGGTAAGTTAAGTAGGCTAAAAAGTATGATATTCCCGGCCGTACGCAAAAACATTCGTTGTAAAAAGTTCAATTATATCTACGTCGTTATCTTTTTATTCTCTGAAATATGTACAATCGACAGCTCATTAACCTTTACAACTGTACTCTCTACTCAGTTAAGTTACAGTTGTTTTGCAATTGATGTGCTGTTGACTGGACCTACTGGACGACTGGTCCGGGTGCATTAAAGGAGCCTCCTCGAAGGATGTACCTACTGAGCCCGTCTGTAACGGTCGTCTGATGCACTCAAATAACAATCAGCGAGCTCCTCACGCTGATTGGCGCAGTCGATTGTGCGAGTACGAGCGAGACGGAATGCTTAACGTAACAGCAGCCTTAGGAACTTAAATATTAATCATTTATTCAAAAAAGCTCCATAACTATGACATTAGATTAGAATATTCTTTAAATTTATTCCATTTCATCAGGAAATTAATGTTACAAAGAGTTAACTCATTTGTCGGGTTTATTACGTGTTTAAAAGTATGCCACTAAACCTGTCATCCTCAAAGTAAGCATACTCACCAGTCATGGTGAAGATGCCGACGAAGAGGCCAATGGAGCGGCCGGCCAGCATCACCTCCTCCTCCGAGTTCTCCCCGGGCGGCTTCTTGCGCGCCGCCCAGATGCCCACGCCCAGGATCAGCACGTAGAACAGCACGATGGAGACCACGCCGCCTATGTTGATCATCCTGCCCACGCCGCCCCCCTCGCGGCCCGCTGCCCTCTGTGGACACGCCCGCCCTCAGTATACTCGATACTTGGTTTACGATACCGTGTAATTGACTAATCGAACCTTTTTACGATAGTAATAACCATCATCGATCGTAGTAACCATCCGTCCTGTCTGATCAGTTCTGTCTTGACTATTACGATTATGTCTAGCCATAGAGGCTAGTGTTAGGGGAAGTCCCCGTCGTGAAAGGATAAAACTGTCATGACATAGGCTTTCTCTCACAGAGAGAGAAAAAAATATGGGCAAAATGACACGTGAACCCAGCGGGGACAGGTGAATTCAAACGGCTCCTCACGTTATTTTTCTTCAAGATTGGCCAGTGGCATTGCTGCTATATTTTCACAAATATACGAAACATAGACAATAAAGTCATTGATATACGTGCCGGGTTCCAAATCCACGACTTTATGCATGTGAGGTGATAGGTAAAGGTGACCAATCTTAAAATCTGGTCCGTTTAGACTCAAATAAACCCAAAGGTCAAAACAAAATACAGTATCGGGTAGAATTACAAGAATAGAACCTATACATAGTAATTGTTATTATTGGTGTTGCCTTTTCTCACCAATCACACACGTACACGTACATCGTACTTCGTACACTTTCATCAGGCATCAATATTAACGGCGAATATATCTCGCTTTGCCGACGACGCGTAGGAGCCCACCAGCTCGCTGGACCGACGATCTGATGCAGACTGCTGGCAGCGGCTGGGTGAGGATGGCCGAGGACAGAAGGAATTAGCGTGCCTTGAGGAGGTCTATGTCCAGCAGTGGCCGTGTACGTGCTCACTGATTGATTGCATACTTTCATAGTGGACCAACAACGCTTAGAGACTGCTCAATTTTATTCGTTAATATCTATTCAATTTACATGGTGGAACTCATAAAGAATCAATTTACGTCCTCATTGTCAACCGTAGCAGTCTTTCGATGACAATTTTTTAAGTCAGGTGTATGTTAGCCCGCCCCCGCAAGGGTAGTAAAAGGCGCATATCGCACGTTTTGTGTCGCAAAAATGTCAGAATTTGATAATTTGATGTATTGGAAAGTCGCGACTTTTGACATTTAAAACGCGTGACTCACGCCGTCCCTATGCTGGTCTCGGTTTACCCTAGTCTCTGCCTACCCCTGAGATTTAGGCAGAATGTTTTTGTAGGTGTGTGTGTGTGTGTGTGTGTGTATAATTCAAATAAAGGATTTCATAATATTCCAAACATTCCCAAACCGTTGAACTGAGTTTATTGATTCCTGCCTTCGGTTGCATAATTGATGTACTCTCAGTACCGAAAATAACCACAGCGCGAGTTTGTAACAAAGAATGGGTACTTGTAGTTGTAGTTGATTAGCTAACTGGTCCTTTTTTGTGGTATAACCCGTGGGTGTAATGACGCTTGTACTCACCTCTCTCAAAAAATATCTGACGGTGTCCGTCACAGGCACTCCGTCCCTTCAAACACTATCAAAGTTCATCATTTCCACTTGTAAAATTATCCTATAAATATCAGGCTCACGTTAAAAATATATTTTATCAATACATCATCTAGAGAGTAACACTATGCAAATGGGTGCTGTAATCAGGGCCGACTAGGCAGCTGTCCCCCCATCGGAGGGAGGTTTTCTGTGACGGACTGTTCCTGGTCCTAAACCGTGGGCCGCACATGAGCGCGCGTGCTCTTGCCCTGCGACATGTAAGTAGCGTGGCGTGCCGCTTGCGTAACAGTGGGCTCGCGGCGCGCGGCGGCTGCTCGGGCCGTGTTGGCTGGCGGCGGGCGGGCGGCGGGCGCTGCACGCTGCTGGCGGGAGCGCGGCTGACGCGCGCGGAGTGGCGGAGCGGCGGCGCGGCGCGGACACATCGATCCCCGTGACGTCATTGGTCCGTCGCGCGGGCCGCCGCGCATGCGGACACCCCTCGCCCCGGCACCACCCACACAGGTGTGCTCCAACCTTTCGCTCTGTTCGATTTTCACCGGCCGCTGCCTTCGAGCGTCCGTTGAAAAGTAATAGTTGTTCCTCCGTTACGTTTTATGCTGTGGGAAACTTACCGTTTCGCCCTTAATGTGAAATATGAAGGCATTGGAGGAGCGTTTCCATTGACAAATTGATTGATGATACGAGCGTGTAGGCGGCGCATGAGCGGCGGAGCTACCGCTGCCATTGTTTCGTATTCAATAAAATAATTAGATATTGCATTACTTATTTGTAGTACCGTAAATCTACGTGGGAAGCATGCAATGTCTGATGCGCATAGGTTCGGTGAAATAGGTTATTTTATTTCACCGAACCTATGCGCATCAGAATGCATCGAAGACATTACGCATCAAAGCGGATACATTGATTGCCTAGAGGTCTAGCCTGAAAAAATATGACCGAACGTTTCGTTTTTGTGACTGCCTTGTTGGTCTAGCGGTATCACGTCTGATTACCATGCCGGTGGTCGAGGGTTTGAATCCCACTAGGGGCCGCGGTAAATTTATTTTATTTTGTTTGTTTGGCATGTAAAGCAGATGAAAATCTTAATATTAGGTATAACATAATTTGTACAAATGGCCTCAGTCTGGGTGCATTACCATGTTTGTGATGTCCTTGCCTGGTTACCACAGCACAGGGTTTCCTAGTTTGAGACCAGGACAAGTGATTATGTTGTGTGGAAGTTATTTATTTTACTATTTTATTTCCACACTTCAGTAGTCTGTTAACAAGCAGATAAGAGTTAGGCTGACATCAGACTGACTGCACCACAACAACCGCTCGAAGTCGCATCAGCAACCGCGCGCTGTCGCTATATTCAACTGCATGCAGTTGTCTGCATCGGATCTGACTTCACGCAGTTGACGCCAAGCATTAGGCTAGGAACTCAGTGTTAGGTTTGACGACGAAATGGAAGCACAGACGTTACTTTTCTTAATATTATTACTTCGCCGCCGCCGGCAGCGATGTCATCGAATTAAAAAACACCAACAAACAACGCGGATGTGGATTGATCTTTTGCTATTATTTTCCCATACAGAAGGTGATTTTTTTATACTGTATCCGAAATTAAGACAAGATGAACGTAAATTTTATAGCTACTTTAGGATGTCGGTGTCGAAATCCAATTTTTAAACCGTTCGACGCAACCGACGGCTCCTTGACTAACTGCACACTAACTGTATGCGGTTGGCAGTGGACAGCATGCGTCGACACTACACGACTGTAGCCGACCGCGCGAACTTGAAGGCACGGCTGCATGCAGTTAATATTGACTTCACACGACTGCATCCGACCGCGTGCAGTTGAAGAGAAGCAGAAGTCGAACGTACAACTGCATGCAGTTAATTACACCGACCGCGCGCGGTCGCTGCGATGCAGTCCGTCTGATGGCAGCCTTAACCTTCACTTGTAAAGCAGAACTAAATAACAACAAATATCCCCCAAATATCAAATACCAAAAGACGGGCAGCAGCGTCTTCTTAAGATTCCAACCGCATACTGCGATCGCCAACCCGCCTGCCAAGCGTGGCGATTATGGCAAAACCCTTATGGTTATGAAAACCACGAAGGAGGCCTGCATGTCCTGCAGTGGGCGTCAAATGGCTAATGATGATGATGATGAACCTTAAATCAAACAATGGACTTTCTACACCCACAATATTTTTAAGCGACCAATCAAACGAAAACGATAAGTCGAAATTGAGAAAAAAAATTGCATCCCTAATTTAGGTTTAGGGGATATTTTATTTTTTACTCTACCGTTTTGTTGGCGTAAAAAATATTTATAACTGTGCCAAATTTCAGCTCTCTATTACTTATCGTTCATGTGCTAAGCCGCGGACAGACAGACTGACAGACGGACGGACATGAGGAAACTATAAGGGTTCCGCTACGTAACGGTTCCGGATTGTTGGCTACGGAACCCTAAAAACGCCAAGATCTCGGTATTCCATGCCGGTATTAAATATTTTTATTCTTTCTTCCTTTTCCTGGTGTCACTCTCAGATCAGTGAATATTGAGATACTCGTATCTATGGTTTCACTAGAAACTAACAGCTCGTAGGATCTCAGTTGATGACTTACTTCCGTACATGACGTACTTCCGGATTCGTAGACCCTGGTTCTTTTTTTTTCACTTTAAAAATGTATTAAAGCAGCTCAAATCTAAATATTCAGCCCAGGCTGTCAATTTTTTTTTTTTCAAAAAAAATTTAATACCGGAATGTTTTTAGGACGATGCCCTTTACAGAATTAATAATAATAATAATAATTTCCACAATCACTTGACCTGGTCCCAAACTAGGATTTTTTTTTTCATGCACATGGCACTCAAGTTCCTACCTCTGGAAGACATGCTTATTTTAAATGTATTTTAGGAGTGACCTTTTCATCGACCTCTGCTCGCGTGGGGTGAGCCGTTCAGTGGGGTGGGTGATACATGCTAAGCAAGGATGTTTTCTTGATGCTAAGGGGACAATTTCAAACAACATTATTTATTCCTGGTATATCTGTATTTCGTTAGTTCCGCGTCGGAACTCGTATTCAAAAATCACTCGAATTTTCGCAGTATCCATCTTTCTTGTCTAAATTGAATAACAAAAACAATTGAAAGTCGATATTCAAATGTTTCACATTTTTTTAAAAAAAGAACATCATAGAAACCATTTGAAAAAAGTTTCATTCGAAAACCTCAAACCATGAAGATTCTATGTCAATTCAAAGAACCTATTGCAATAAAACGGCAATTTCATACTTTAACCCCTATTATTTGACGCAAGTGAGTCAATATTGTGGTTAGGTAACGTTAGACCATGCCGCTAATTCCTGGGTAGTTTGACTAGGGTCGGCTTCCACTATCTCTCTTAATTCATCGTTATTCACCTGTGTGGGCGGTCTTCCTCGTGGCTCGTTCTTTAAGTCGAAATTTCCATCACGAAAGCGTTTAAACCAAAATCGCACGGTGCGTTCATTAGTAGACCCCTCTCCAAACGCAGCATTGATATTGCGGGCTGTTTTTGCCGCGTTAGTTCCGCGTCGGAACTCGTATTCAAAAATCACTCGAATTTTCGCAGTATCCATCTTTCTTGTCTAAATTGAATAACAAAAACAATTGAAAGTCGATATTCAAATGTTTCACATTTTTTAAAAAAAGAACATCATAGAAACCATTTGAAAAAAGTTTCATTCGAAAACCTCAAACCATGAAAATTCTATGTCAATTCAAAGAACCTATTGCAATAAAACGGCAATTTCATACTTTAACCCCTATTATTAAACATTGTATAATCCTGGCTATGAATTTCCATTTAAAAAATTCTTGTGACGTCTGACTTCCATGGCGCAGCCTAGCAGATTTTGACGAATAAGATCAGAAAAAGGCAGAGATAATAAGGTGTAAGTAAACAACCTACATGGTACTTAGTATCTAATATATTCTACATGTATTCACCTACCACGGTGGTCAAATGCGAACGAGACACTACGAGACGTCAACTATGTCAACCAAATGTCAACAGATTTGTTAGCTTGAAATGTTCCTCGGAATAGCAAAATTTTTCGTCTAATGCAGTAAATGTAGCAAAATTCCCTATTGTTATCTTTCTTAGGAGGGTACAACTAAAACAAATCAAAATGCATGACAAGGTAAGGCATTTGCGAAATACTTAATCGCAGCAACTCTTCAACCTCTAGGCTAAAATATGCGTATACTCCGCTGCGTTAGTCGGCCTCATTACTAACCCAGATTCCGCTGTTTTTCCATTACGGAGGTCGTTGGGTGCAATTTCCGCAGGGGGCCGTCGTACTTCCATTTGTACAATTGGCCTCTAACACCCAGGTGTTGTACCAGGTTCTCCTTGCATTGGTTACCACAGCCTAGGGTAACCTAGTTTAGGACCGTAGTCAACAAATACCTCGTGGAATTACGACGTCATGAACAGGGCGAATTACTTAGAGAGAGAAGGCAAATAAGGAAAGCTGACCCCACCTGACACGTGGGTCAAAAGAATGGACAAGATCCTAGTCTGTGACCTACTGTGTTGCGTGAATTACTAATATATGCAATAACGCAGGACTGATTGGGTGATTTTTTATGGTTTATGTGTGTATGATACTTCTAAATGTCGTGTCATCAGTTAATGTTCGTCCACTGCTGGAATTGTCCAGCTGTGAGGCCAATGCCTCCCCCACGACTCTCCAGAAAGAATTGCCGGCTTTTGAGTTTGAAGTGTCTAAACTGGCAGTCTTGTTGAATGAATGAATGAATGAATGAATGATTTATTGCCACAAACAAACATACTTATAAATAAATAAATAAAAATAAAAATAGCCTTTATTTCGCTGACATTAATTGAATGAATTAAATTATATTAAATTACAATTGAATAAATTTTTAAATTATACATTAGTTGACTCGAATTAAATATAACATGCATTTCGTTGTTTTATTTTATTTTTGCTACATGCCGACTTCGGCAACGACTTCAAAGTCAGATTGTCTTCCGACATAGGCCTCCTCTAGGGCTTTCCACTTCTCTCTATCCCTGGCTGTGACTCTCCATCCACTGGGTAAATCATCCTCCCATCTCCTTATAGGTCTTCCTCTTTTTCTCTTTCCTTCTCTTGGGTACCATTCGGTTACTTCTCTCGTCCATTTTTCCGTCTGTTCTCTCATTATGTGCCCTGTCCACCTGAACTTCAGCTGCTTCACAAACATGCTTACATACAATAATAAAAAAATAAAGAAGTGTGCGTGTGACAATGATACTATTTCAGCGTTTGCTGTTTCTGTTTGCTGTTTCATCTCTTGTTGTCGTTTTGTTGATTTAATCGAGTTTGGGCAGTTTGTTGATGTGTCATGTCATCAGATGCTGCGGCTGCCTGACGTGTGGAAGACGTGCAACAAGATCCGCGCGGCCGTGTTCCGCGTCGGCCTCAACCTGTGGGACTGGTACCGCCCGCTTGACCCCGAGCTCAACTCGCTCATATCCGGTAAACACCTACGGTCACGATACTGTTAAGACTCTTCAGAGGAAGTTCAAATCATCTGTGTTCATTTTCCTTTCTTTATTTAACTATTTAAACTGCATCTGGGAGGAATAAGAAATCGTGTTTCGTAAACGGTACATAAATATGAGATAATTTACATAAACGGTACATAAATATGAGATAAATATAGAATAAACATACATAAACAAAAATTATCATATGAAGGGAGAAGATGAACGAAAAATATACCTACATACTACTAGGAAGAGATTTCACCAGAAAAAAAAAGAAAAAACAAACTTAAACTGGGGCAAAGTAATATTTTTGAACTCTGCTCATAAATACTGATAGGGACGATGAAAATCTTACGGCCAACGGCAGATCATTCCACAGGCGGACAGTTGTGATAGTAAAGGAATTGCTGAAGAACCTTGTCGAATGACTCGGTGTCTTCAGCAATCGATTCAGAGCGGATCGCAAAGTCCGGCCGTGCGTATCACTCAATAACTCGAAGCGATTTTTGAGATACAGAGGTGTGTTTGGACTGAACAGCACCGAATAGAGGATTGAAAGAATGTGAGCATTCATACGGAGGCGGATAGGAAGCTACTTGAGTTAGACGCGATATTCGGAGATATGGTCATATTTTCGCGAGCCAAATATGAACCGGATAAAGAAATTTTGGAGGCGCTCAAGCTTATATAGTTGCTCTTCGGTAAGATCAAGATAGCTGGCATCAGCATAGTCGAGGATAGGAAGTAAGAGAGACTGGGCAATCGCAATCTTGGTGGTGATTAAGCCCATACTCTCTCCCTGATTGAATTCCTGTGCCCTGCAGTGGAGCGAATCCAGGATACATATAAAAGGGATATTTTATTTCTTCTCCGGAAATAAGAGGGTTATGTCAGGTAGACTGGTTAAAGCAAGGTTTAGCCTAAAGTTAAAGCGAGGCTTGCCAATACGCGCCAATACTTGATACCTCTCACACTCCATCTAAGCAGTTCATGGTGTTGCAGAGTCGAAGTTCGTGTCGGTGCTGGCGGGACCGCTGCGCTCCGTGGTGGGGCTGTCGGACGCCGAAATCGCGCAACTGGCTGACTACTTCCGCGCCCAAGATGGTCGCGTGCTCTACCACCAACTCTGTACGCTCATACACGGTGAAGGTAAGTCTCTGAAGTCACTACTACCAGCTCTGTACGCTCATACACTGCGAGGGTAAGTCTCTCACGTCACTACTACCAGCTCCGTACGCTCATACACGGCGAGGGTAAGTCTCTCACGTCACTACTACCAGCTCCGTACGCTCATACACGGCGAGGGAAAGTCTCTGACGTAACTACCACTAACTGTTTTGAGTATGGTGACTCTTACAATACCCTCACATTAGTTCCAAAATGTAGGTATAACTCAGTCTAACCAACCTGGGGATGGCACTCGTTTTCTGGCGCTATGAAAGAGACTGGCAACGCGTCGTCTAGCGGTTTGATCTGCTTCCCCGCGCGGGGTAGCAGGTGTATGACGGCGCCGCGCCAAAATTAATACCGAACTTATTCACAATGCTTTAATATATTATTAATTTTCTTTGTATACTCGATTTAGGAGACGCCGTGTCCATAGAAACTTTTGGGTACATCCCTATTTACGATCGAGATCTATAAATCTATCGTCCTCTATGCCTAAAAACCCTCGCGGTACTGCGGCGCCAGTGGTACAGGGTACTGCGGCGTTATACTCCGCGGCACGCCCCGCGCCTCCGCGCACTTTGGCAGAATCTGCGCGCAGGACGCGCTTCCACGCGCCGACGCATTGGCAGTGTGTTTTCCTAAGCGTGTTTTCTATAAAAATTAAGATTGCATAAAATTTCAAAATCTGCGGCCCGCGCTACGCGACGTAGTCACAATTTAACAATTACTGTAGGTATTGGAAAGTCGCGACTTTTGACATTTAAAACGCGTGACTAGCGTCATCGTACTACCCATGCAGAGAAAGTCAAGTAATAAGTGATTAGGCTCAAAACAAGTGGTATGGCCAATAATCAGTTAACGAACGATATCGGTGCGCAGACGCAGGCGGGCGGGACGCGACGTCGGCGGATTGCCTGCTGGACGCGTGCCCGCCGCCGCCCGAGCCGGCGTGCCGCAAGCTGGACCAGTGGCAGCAGCGGCGCCTCTGCTGCCTTCTCGCCACCATCGCTGATCGCGAGATTCCGCTGCGCCCCTACTTCCAGGATTATGAACTGGTAATACCCCCAACAAATACGTAACCTACTACTAATCATCCATTCGCTACCCTTCTGTAGTCCATAGGTTATCAAATATCAAAGTCCTAATGTTAATGAGCTTGCTGATAAACTGCCGTAGCAGTTTGGCAAACTGATGAAATTGTTTTTTTTTTTCTTTGTTTTGTTGAGAATAAATATAGATAAATAAATAATGAAACCTATCTTTAATTCGAAATTGATGTCAAGTGTGAACCCACTACCGTTACGATTCTTTGGCACGCGGTCGGAATTATTCGTAATATTTTTTTCTAGAAGCTAAGTAGATTCTGAAGCAACCTCGGAGGACAGGCATTGGAAAAATAGCGGCAGACTGATAGATGATAGAAAGTCACCATGTGCCTAGCCATTAGGTACTGTCAACACTCCTGATCTTTGCTTATATTTTACCTATCATCCATCGACCTAAGTCCAAAAAGGTTGCTCTGTAAACTCTAAATCCTTCAGAAGCCGAAACTAGACTCAATTGACTATGTCATATATTTCCTACAAAGCTTTGGAGGAGCTCCTCAATTTCGTTATGTCTTGGTTTGCCCTCTTTATCTCGGGCTATGTTAGCCTTAACGTCTTCATCTCCGCTACCATTAAGCACCTCCAAGTTTGTGGCGGCCACGTCTGTCCTCGAAAGATCTACTTTAGAGCATGTCCAAGTGTGGGACTGGCATCCCAGGACCCGAAACAGATAGTAGTAATCTCCTTTACTGTTGGCAGGTGGCGAAAACGGACGGGCGCATCACGTTTGCACACTTCGCGCGCATCCTCACGTACATTGGCATCATTCTGTCACCCGAGGATTTCAACTTGCTTGTGCGCCGCTTCATCAAGGATTCGTACACGCTGGACTACGTCGAGTTTGTCAAGGCTGTGGACGCCGTGCGCCGCGAGGGCATCCAAGGGCTCGGACCGGTCAGTGCCACTGATATCACAGTCTAGTAATTTTGGAAGTGTTTTTTACATGCATCTATTACTCCTATTCTAAATAAAAAATTGATAATTATGAGGAGTTCATTGCAAACCTTCACTAGTCAGAGAGACGCTGTCTTTGCTGCACAGAGAGAGTCCGAGAAGAACACCTTCAACCTTTCGGACTTAGTTAAATCCGTCTTGTAACGATAATGTAGGTACTAAATCTATGTAAGTAATAGAAAACGTGATCTTTCAATGATATAGCGCTACTAGGTACTGCTTTAATTGAGAAACATGAAGATACAGGACGATACTTAGGTATCTGCTTAGCGATAGTCTCAATTCAATAAAGAAAATCCAGGTCAGATCCGCACATTAACCTACGGTCTTTCCTATGGATTAGGCTGATTGAGCGTCTCTGCTTTCTGGTAGGCGTACAAGAACCCGAACGCGAAGATCGACACGACGCTGCCGAAGTTGAGCCGGCCAGAGGTGGAGGCGGGGCTTTCGACGCGGCCGCTGGGCGAGTCGCAGGTGTACCACCCGGCGCTGGCGCCGCGCAAGCCCGACCGCCAGCTCGTCGAGATCATGATGCGCGTGCAGCAATTTGTGCTGCAGCGCCGCGTGCGCGTCTCCGAGTTCCTCAGAGTAAGCTCTTCGGCCTGGTTTTGTACAACTGATTTTTAAAATCTGCGTGGTGATCCTGAAATCCATTACTATAGTCCGCTCCGAACAATATTCACCTAGTCTTATGTAGACGACTTCACCTTTGAAAACTTGAAACTGTACGCGGCTTGATCTCGATCGAGAGATTCGGACAATGCGGCGCACTTTTATACTTACACTTATAGATACATATGATTTTGAGGTCTAATCTCTAAGTAGTGACAAAGGGATACTCTATACCCTGTAGGACCACGACCCGCTGAACTCAGGCCGCATCGCGCCGGAGGACTTCCGGCGAGCGCTGGACAACATCGGGCTGGGCAGCATCCTCACGCAGCCCGAGATCTTCTGTATCATGCGCCACTACCTTGACCCCAACGACAGCCTGCGCATCTGCTGGCGTACTTTCGAGGATGACTGCGACCAGGGTGAGCGCTAATCTAGCAGCATCGTCACGTAGCCAGAGCCACGCAGAAAATTGCGTAACTACTTGGATTCCAACGATAGCCTGCACATCTGCTGGCACACCTTCCAGGATGAGTCTGACCTGGGTAGGTAAAACCCGCCTCCACAATCAGCTCCAACTAGTCATTACTGAAGATCTGATGTTTTATTTCACCTTGTGTTGCCAAAGACAGGGTCACATTTGGTTAGCGAGAGAGGGATGGACGGTGCGCTGGGCGGGCACCAAATAAATAGAAAAACGGTAGCAGATAACGGTAACCAGCAGCAACGCGATTTATAGTATTTTTCAATTCGCGAGGTGTACATTTGACAGGTCCAATAAATTTACAACGACGCCATTAATCGTTGTATTACAAAAGCTGCCGGGTGGCAATGGGCGAGGATGACAGGATACTAAAAAGGCTGACTTAAAAGGCAAGAGGCTTTTCCCTAGTAGTTGACTCTATTCATGAACTGGGAAATAGGTGCCTACGTAGGTACCTATTTCCCAAGGTGGCCTAAATTGTCCAATTTTCGCGTGTTGAAGCTATGACCGTCGTACGAAATCTCTTTAATTCTGGGCACGCAAACCACTAGCCATACTATTTAAAAAACCGGCCAAGTGCGTGTCGGGCCACGCGCAGTGTAGGCATTCGTAGGACGGGTTTTTACCTGATTACAGATTACAGAACTATCAACTTCGTCAAAGTATTTTGCAATGGAATCTGTATGAAGTTTTCCTTTTATAAGTCGTATACTTAGCCGTAATAGTTATCCTTTTAAGTTCATTATATGTGTTAGGTACGGCCCTAATTTTTTTCACGTTTCTACAATCAATCGTTTAGCTGGGAGATGGGGGGGACACGAGGACAAAATTGCACTTTTTAAGCTTAATATTTCGCAAACGGATCTCTAAATCGAAAAATGGTTTGCATACACTTGCAATATTTTTTAAACGACCAATCCAACGACCCCACACTGGTGTAGGCAAGAAAAAATAATTGTATCCCTAATTTAAGTATAGGGGAGATACCCCAAAAATAAAAATAAACTAATTTCCATCGTTTTGTCGGCTTGGTTAATATGCATATCTATGCCAAATTTCAGCTTTCTAGTAATGGGCATTGTCCTAAAAATTAACAATAGGTACAAATTATACTTCATTTGAAAGGTTTAAGGTCAGTGAATATAATGCTACAATTATAAATTAATAATATTTACTGATTTATTTTGTGTATAAGTGTATCACGAATTCGACCTTCTAATGATCGTTTGACGCGTGAATTAAAGTACCTTAATATTTTTGAATGAAAAACGCTATCTCGGTGTTCCACAAAAAAAAAACCAAATATAATATATATTTTACGTTTGCAAAAATTAGGAGTCTTTTTAGTTTTGTTTATGTACAGAGTTTGTATCGAGCCATGATATCACTAGAAACTGACAGCTCGTAGGATCTCAGTTAGTAACGTACCTACAGATGACAGCACAAATCATCCTTTACATCCATGCACTCTGTTCCGTTGCGTTATTATGGGTGACTTTGGAACTAAAATGCAAAGGTTGATGTGCTGTCGACTGTACTTCCGTGCATGACGTTCTTCTGGTTTCGAAAACATTCTTTCTTTCGTTTTAAAAATTTATTAATAGTCGTCAGACGGACAGACAGACAGACGGACGGACATGGCGAAACTATAAGGGTTCCTTGTTGACTGCGGAACCCTAAAAAAGAGAAGGTTATAATTTGTTTTTGTAAGTGACTGAGGGAATTTTATTTGTGTTTTATTTTAAATTTAATTATTGTTATGAATATATCTGTAGGTACTACGTAACTAATTGGTAGGTATATCGCCGCCAACTGATCAAATCAGTATTGTGGAGCTCAAACTAAAACTTGTCACAAGGTCCCTGAATAAATAAATCAAAGGATCAGTAAACTTTCCTCACAGGAGAGTATGTAAAAGAACCACTAGCCCATCCCACCTTATGGCTGTTGCCTCGCAGTGTTCACGATCAAAGAGCTGGAGAAGCACCCGGACGTGCGGCCGGGCGGGCTGCGCGCCGACGTGGAGGCGCTGCCGGCGGTGGGGTCGGCGGAGGCGCGCGGCGGGCCCACGGAGGCGCAGCTGGACCTGGCGCAGGCCGCGCTGCTGCGCGTGCGCGCCGCTTGCCGCGAGCGCTCCATCGACCTGCGCCCCGCCTTCCGCGAGCACGACGAGTCAGTCCCGCTACCTTTTTTTTTGCTTTACAAGAGTCAGCTCTTGCTGACAAGCCTTTGCTTGCTCTTGCAAGCTCTTGCTTGCTGCATCATCATCATCACTGTTGTCCACTGATAGGCCTTTTCCCCTATACTTGTGACATCTCGCACGGTTGCTCGCCATACCACGGAACCTCTATCCCCTGGCGAGGCGGAAAGACGGCAGGTGGACCAGGCTAGGGAGGTAACGGAGTGGTGACTGAGAGGGCGGTCAGTGGGCAGACTAGCAACCGCGATAATTCTCAGTTCACCTGTATAATTATGTATTTTATTTATGTTCAGCGATAGTTCCTTATCACGCTGTTCAATTTCTTTGATGTCTGATGATTTGGATGTCTCGGAGGTGCTTCCCACAAAGAGGTTTGAAGATTTTGGCATACTGGTCAGCCACCATTTTGTTTTTTTTTTCATAATGGCGGCGCACAATAGTACCTACACACATCAAAAAAAGTTTGCGATCACTTTGAAAAACTGAAATCTTTTTTGTTACTGTAGATTATATTATGATTTTTTCTTCTTTTTAGATTCTTTATTTAAAAATAAAGAATTAGAACACAAAACAATGACACCGTTCAGTTGTTTTTTCATATTAAAAGGCTTTCAGTCCTAGCTTACGCTCATTCAGAAATCTGATTTAGTCAATTATAATATAACCGATTCAAGATATTTTTTGCGGAAAGTTGTGATTGAAAAAATGCCAAGAGGATTATCAGAGGTTTTACGAGCAAGAATAGTAACTTTGAGGGAAGAAGGATACACCACGAGAGTACTAGCACGCAGACTTGCTATATCCCAATCCTGTGTCGTGGCTACGTTGCAGAGGTACCTACCACGGAATGGGGAATTTAGCTGACCGACCCCGCAGCGGTCGCCCAACTGTTTTGACAGCTGCCCAAAAGCGCTATATTAGATTGCTGGCAGCCCGTGATCCAACAATCAACGCCACTAAAATAAAAGCAGAAGTCAGGGCCGCCTCTGGGCTTGAAGTTAGCACGCAGACCGTTCGCAATTGCTTGCACCACGCTGGATTACGAGCACGGAGGTCTTGGCGAGCTCCGCTCAATTCCCGGCAACGTCAACAACGAAGATTGCAGTGGGCTAGACTTCGGCAAAATGAAGAAGGTGAGGAAGAAAACATTTGGCAAAACTGCCTCTTCGTTGACGAATCCCGAATCAGCACTCATCCAGATAACCGACGTGTCCGTGTCTGGAGAAGACCAGGCGACCGTGAAATACAAAGAACTGCCACTGGAACAGTTCAGCAAGGCGGAAAATCGGTGTCCTTTAAGGGTGGCATTATGATTGGAGCTAGAACGCCTTTGATTCCGTATCGGGACTACATGACAGCAGACATGTACAAAGCAGTTGTTATTGATGATATCGTCAGACCATTCCGAGTAAACCATGGGCACCAATTTGTACTGGTCGATGATAATGCGCCCGCACATCGAGCTCAACGAGTCAATGCTGCTCTTCAAGAATACGATATCATACGTTTAGACTGGCCTGCCGGCTCGCCCGACTTAAACCCAATAGAGCACGCGTGGGATGCTCTTAAACGAGCTGTATGGAACCGTGAGCCACGTCCCCAGACAGTTCCAGAGCTCAGGGAAGCCGCTATTGAAGAATGGGATAGTTTACCCCAGGAAATGCTGGATAACTTGATCCTCAGCATGCCCAGGAGGATCTCCGCATGTGTTCGAGCCAGGGGATGAGTTATTTTATATTGAATTTAACCTTTTAATAATAAATTGTTGTTTAAGTTTAATTAAACAGTATTTTTCTTTCTATGAAATTTCTATCACAATTACATTATGATTAATGGCTCAATTTTTTTTAAATAAATAATAAAAAATTGCTTTATATTTTAATTTCAATCAGGGTATTCCTATTTAAAGAAAGCATACAACATAGATTTTTTCTTGATAAAGTTAAATTTAAAGAATTATAGGAGCTTATGCTATTGATCACAAACTTTTTTTGATGTGTGTACGTACATCGACTGGGGACACTTCTACAACCATAAATATATATATATGTATATATATGTATATATATATATACATACACTATACACATACATACACATACACATATATATATTGGGTGACTGAACGTTTTGTATAAGTGAAATACATTACAATAAACACATAAATAATAAAATACTTCCTATTGAAAAAAAAGTTTATTCAAAGCTCACGTGCGCCGCCCATCTACAAACAAGTACCTACCTACCTACCTACCTAAGCCACCGTACCTACCGTAATCTCGCTAAAAATGCTGCGATTTATAAGTAATCGGGATTGCCGTATTGAGTTAGTAGGGTTCAACAATTATTTACTTTATTTTTTTATTGTTTTAACACGCTTAATGTACTTTATTCTACTTATAGAACATGTGGTTTAAAGGAACACAGTACTTTTCCTAACACCCTTTAAATATTATATGCATATATATTTATTTACTTGATCTTATTAACATAAATGTATGTTACATTGACCAATAAACAATGATTCTGAAAGTAATTATTGGTTTTATTGTAAATAAATAAAGTTGAAAAATATTTCCTTTTTATTAAAGTTAGCTAACCTTAGTTTCACCTAATGTTAAAATTAGCTGACGGTTTAGTACGACGCCGTCGTTTGAAGGCTGTTTTTTTCTCTTTATCTACCTACTTGTAAATTTATCTAGTAGAGAAGTACCTCCCGGTGGTATGAATTTCGGTTTCGGTATTTTGAAAGCGGTTTTTTTGTCTTTTCAAATCATTTATTTGCTGGAATGTGGAAGTACATACATAAATATAAGTACAGATCATAAAACATTTTATGGAACACACATTCTGTCAGTCTTGATATGCAACATTTACAGACATGCAGAAAGAAGAGCCACCTATTCTGATATAAATCAAATGACTTTACCAACTTGTAGTTAGGCAAGTACCGTGGTATGACCGCATTATGGACACAACCATATAAGACGAAGAATACAGTCAGCGCCAGCTGGTGTTAAAATTTACGATGTATGATTTCTGTTTAGTGCGTATTTTGTATGTATATATGTTACGGCTAGAACCCGAAGTGCGGCTACGCCTAGTTTTAGCCGGTTAGAACTAGGTGAAGCCACTTACTCTTGGTTAAATCTAGCATAGGCCGATTGTTTTCGGTCAAAACTAGGTCTAGCCGGTACCATTCCGGCTATAACCAGGTCCAACCAAACCCTAGTGGCTGATACTAGGTCTAGCCGATATCATGTCGGCTATAACTAGATTCAAACAAACCTTGGAGGCTATTACTAGGAGTTACCTATACAGGTTGGTTCCCTGGGTGGAAGTTATTCTACTAACTTTACACAGCCACATATTTGTGGCTTTTAAAACATTAAATAAACACTTAATAATAAGAAAGGAGACGGATCACTTTGTTGTGGGTCCGTCTATCTGTCTATCAAGACCCTTTATCTTGATCTCGGGAACGCGTGGAGGAATCGAACCATATACTCAAGAAGATTACAGTCCCTTAAAGTTGTGAAAAAAACAATTTTCTAAGGTAATTTAAAAAAAAGTTACGGTCGTTTATGTCGCACAAAACGTATATTTCGACACTCTCAAGGGAATCAAAATATATATAGGGTATTTTCCGATAACTTAGAACTATGAAATTTGGCAAGTACTATCGTCGCATACTACAAGTATAGGGAAAAATCTGAAAACTATACATTTGTAATTAAATCATAAAAAAATACTCTTTGAAGTTCGAGAAAAGCTCTGAAAAACTGCGTGACTACAAATTTGTACGGAACCCTCGGTGGGCGAGTCCGACTTGCACTTCTCCGGTTTTTTTTTATATCTTAAAAGCTACAAATATATTATGTGGCTCTGTAGAGTTAGTAGAACAACTTCCACCCAAGGTAACCAACCTGTGAAGGTTGGTTACCTAGTAATAGACACCAGGGTCTGGTTGAATTCAGTTGTAGAAAGTATGATATCGGCTAGACCTAGTATCAGCCACTAGGGTTTGGTTGGTCCTTGTTATCGCCGGAATGATACCAGCTAGACCTAGTTTTACCCGAGAACAATCGTCTTATATAGATTTAACCAAGAGTAAGTTGCTACACCTAGTTCTAACCCGCTAAAACTAGGCGTAACCGCACTTTGGGTTCTAGCCGTAACATATATATTACATATATTTTGTTTGGAGAAATCAACGGCGATACGTTTAGTAAGTTCTTAAACATATAATCAGATACAAGGTCAATTATAGATTTCTACTTTTATACTATAAAAAAAAGCAAGTTGGGCATAATTAAAAATATTTGTTCTTAGTTACTAGGATACATTATATTACACACTTATACATGCTTTAAGTACGGATTCTAAAAGCATGTGTAAGTGTGTGTGCGTGTGCGTTTGCGTGTGGCTATTATGTGTCGAAGTGATTTCTTCTTTTGTAGTTGAGATGGTTAACAAACTTCTGCTGAATACGCTCTTTGCTATGGCTGTGCATGATGTACTTTGGATTCCATATGCAGCTGGCATATTCTAAAATACCTACCTACTTTGTACATAAACATATTACACACTTTTTATGTATATTGTGTGTATTATAGGTTTTTTATGTATATATATTTATATGTGTCTCATGTTTATATATTATTACTACCTAGTCTTAATAATTTTCCCAATAAATATCTTTCGGCACTACCCCATCCATTATCCCCATCACCAAAGATTAGCTGGAAGAAAATACTTATTAGTATTAAGCTCTCCTATGTACAAATGTTTTCTTACTGCGCAGTAAAGGATTTTCAATCAATCAATTATGCACGGGATCTTGGTGAAAGGCTGACAGATATGCATTACAAACCCGGCTTTTGTAGGTACGCTTTGTTTGTTATTATATTTATGTGTTCTACCATGCTGAGCTTACTATCTAGGTGCACTCCGGGATCACGTACTACGTATCTCGTTTTGAAGTACCATGTGGTCTGCCGGCAGGCACAACAACGGGCACGTGTCGCGCGCGCAGGTGCGGCGCGTGCTGTCGCGTCTGGGCGTGCTGCCGACGGCGGCGCAGGTGCGCGCGCTCGAGGACCGCTACCTCGACGACTGCGGCTTCAACTACTACCTCATGCTCGACGAGGTACCGCCGCCGTTCTTATATCACGAAACTTAACCTCACCTCACCTCATCCCATTATAACCGCACTCAAAGCCTCAAATTTGATCAGAAATACTAGTTATTTATGCCGTAAAAGGACTTAAAAAACTCACAAAAAAATAAACGAACACAAAAAAAAATCCGGGATTTTGAATCTCAATAATGGAACCTCAAAAAATTCGGATAAGAACTTGCTGTAACAATAAACAAGCAATTGCATTTCGTTTTAAATGTTTAAATGTTTCGTTTTAATCGTTTTAAAATAACATGTCAAAACATTACGTGATAAGTGATAACTCAAATACATATTGTTTGACTACAAAAACAGAGGTTGTAGGTTCGCCGTAGGTACTTGATTTGTGCAAATTGCCTCAGTCTGGGTATATTTCCCATAGCATATGGCATCCTAGCTTGGAACCAGTGATTGTATTCTGTAGAAAAAGGAAAGAAGTAGGTAAATTATAATAAATGTGCACCTAATTTCCCAGCTGGAGGAGCATCCTGAGGAGAGCACCTCCCTGAGCCCGCCGCCGCCAGCGAGCAAGGCGGCGCGCACGCCCGCCGAGACCAATCCGCTAGAGACCGACATCGTTCAAATACTGGCCAAGATCAAGGGGAAGGTTACACACCTGAGCAGTATCTGGCCCTATATTAGACATACACACGCACACACACACACACACACACACACACACACACACACACACGCACGCACGCACGCACTCACACGCACTCACACGCACTCACACGCACTCACACGCACTCGCACCCACACACTCACACACACTGCTGTCGTTCTTTTTCCAACATCTATGTTATAAGTAGGTACCCAAAAAGTACCTAATGTGTTTTGATGTGCAATCAAAACATCAATATGTACGAGCAGAGGAGAGCGTATGCCACTCAACTCTGTCGCATAGCAGATGTTGTAGATTGTAGGGCGGTGGTGGATGAAGAGAGTAGATGTTGATGTTTCAAGTCTTCATGGTGTTTATTAGATACATGTTGGATTTTGGAAGACGTATGTTGTTAATGAGAGGCAAAAGCCAACTGTCTGGCGCAGGCAACAAAACCCGTAAGTTAGAATGTGCGCGGTGCACAGTCAGCAACACGGCGACCTAGAAAAGTGTACGATGCCCGTACACATTATGTATTATGTGCAAGTAAATTTATACTACGGCTTCTTGCATCTCTTGCCTGGGTTTATAGACGACTTTCATGCATGCAACTAGTGTTAACCCCCTGCGGATGTGCAGATGGTGCGCGAGGGCGTGCGGCCGATGGAGTTCCTGCAGCAGTACGACAAGCAGAAGGAGCTGGTGGTCCCCCGCGCGGACTTCTACCGCGGCCTGGCCGCCGCCGGCCTGCCGCTCACGCCGCTCGAGATGGACACGCTCATGGAAGTGTACGTCTGCTCTCTGAGTGCTCGGTTAGCGGCTAAGCGCCGTCTAGCGCTCGATTCCTTCACAGGATCGTGATCCATTATTTTAAGAAATGACCTCTGGTAATTTTTCATGAATGGCATGGTAAGGGTGTCAAAGTTTAGAGCCAGAACAATCCCTCGGGACGATACGCTAGGGCCGCGTTTCATAAAACTACAACAATTAAAGTTTATTACAATTCAATGTGCATTGCGTTGCGTAGCTGTGTCTTTCTATATGTTATTCTGTGGTTTAAGCGACTTTTCAATATAATATGTAGGACATGGAATTGTCATAGTAAAACATGAGTTGTAGTTCTATAAAATACCGGGTAAGGTAGATCTTGATGCACTTGTGCACAGCATGTCGATAGCTAATAAATATTCGTAGTTTTGTCAGCGATAGTTAAAAACATTATGTAGGTACTTAACTTTATTTATTAGTATAACATGATAGCACACAGTTACGTTACGGGCGAATATGCAACTCAAAAGGAAAGGTTTGACCACAATAAAAATAAAGACTGCTGTTGACTGTAAAGCATTTCGCGGGCCACAGGTTCGCGGCGCCCGCGCGGCGGCGCTACATCGAGTACGCGCGCTTCTGCGACACGGTGGGCGAAGCCCTAACGCAGGGCGGGCTGGAGCGCGCGCCGCTGCTGGAGCCCGTGCCGCATATTCCCTCCTACGACACGCCGCTCAACTTCCTCAACTTCGAGGAGCGCCACATCGTCTCCATGGCTCTCGCCAAACTCGCCAAGTATCCCGACCAGCTTTCGAATATATTTGAGGTGTTTCAGGTACGAAAAAATTGGGGTTCGTATAATCTCATCACGCGATCCGTTGAGGGTGGAAACTGATATCGCACTCACGGTGTGTTCTGATCTCGATATCAGTTTCACCTACAAAAAAAAGAACGAAAACAATATATTAAAAAAAGGCCAAGTGCGTGTCGGGCCACGCGTAATGTAGGGTTCCGTAGAAAGAGGGTTCTTTTTATCTGCTTTACAACTTCAACTTCTACAACTTCACCGAAGTCATTCTCAATGGATTTTGTACGAAATTTTACTTTTATAAGTTTGTTGCCTATTACTCGTAACTAGTACCTAAAGCCTTCTTAGCCGCAATTTTTTTTCTTTTAAGTTCATTACATGTGCTGCTAACCTGATTTTTTTCACATTTCTACAATCAACTGTTTAACCAGGAGATTCTCACGATTACAGGACATCGACAAGGAGCGCTGCGGCACGGTGCCGCGCGTGTCCATCGAGCGCGCGCTCAGCACGCGTGGACTGCTGCAGCGCCTGTCGCCGCGCGAGCGAGACCTCATCTACAAGTGCTTCGGCTACCAGCGCGGCTGCGGCGCAGAGGTAACTACCGCCTTTAGCTGCTGTGGGAGCTGCTGGAGGTGCACATTTACAGACTAAAGGGGATCCAGTAGGCTAACTAGCGCCACGAATGAAAAAAACCGTATCTTTTACAGATCGTATTTGAAAAGTGCCCGTGCAATTTACGTTATTAATTCAACTGACATTCCGCTAACATTACTACTTTCTAATACTACTTATATATCAATGTACTTGACTCACTATCACATATTCTATTTATTTAATCTTATTCACGATTTTGATCTGGTTCGTACTATCTCTCCAAGCCCTGCCGTTACGGGTACTGACGGAAGACCAGCGCTGGGGTACCATATCTCCAGCTTATGCTGAGTCAGAGCCTCTTTGCACTTGCCACACCGAACATGGACTACCGGACCCTTTTTCTAAAACCGGTATTTTTTCGATATCAACATTTAAAATACCGGAATTCCGGTATTTCGGTATTTTTTCGGTATTGATGATTTTTTTGTTAAAATAAAAGAATGGCCATTGTCCTTCAAAAAATAAGTTTTGTATTTATATACAAGAAATAGCCAATATTAAGAACGTTTTTCGAAATATCAGAAATTAAAATCTATTAAAAATATTTTTACAAAATGTCCGAAGTCAAATTCGGACACCTACATAGGTATTTACTGCTAAGCCGAATCCTTTTTATTCCATGCCGCCTTGCGCGTAATGATTTCTGAACCATCACCAACCTCAATCATGTTAACAGTGCTTTTTAGAGGACCCATGACCGTGAACGTAAGGACCTAGGACTACCTAGCATTAACGCCAGAAACGGTCGTTATTGGCATAAATGCTATCTAGACCCAGGTTCGTGATCCTAGGTTCTTTGTCGTGGTTTGTTATTCTTTTTTCTAGGCATAATATCTTTATTATTATAGGCATAGTTTTGAACATAACCGTTACTCAACAATTACCAAAATTACATAAGAATATAATCATGTCTATGATGATGATGATGATTGTTCCGACCGGTTTCGGCCATGGCGACCACTTTGACCCCTAATCAGTGATGAGTGATGTCTATATGGTAGGTACATAACAAGAACACGCTGCATTACAAATCTTAAAATTATGACAAAAAAACACTTCAAATTATAGAACTTTATTAACACTATATACCTACCAAAAAGTACAAGTAAGGTTATTTTTTGTTCTGTTAATAACAGCAAGTGTTAGATTTTAAAATATTAAATATTTTGTCTAGCTGCGTTTTTATCTATCTTTTATTGTTTCTTGTTCCACTAAAAAATACACCAATATTAATCAATCAATAATTATTATGGCTGAAGGTTCCCCATGAAGTTTAATATTTCCCAACTCAAGTCAAACATGATTTCTATTTTATTATATCGTCTATGATACAAAGTAGGCTTATTTACATTATTGTCAAAGTCTACTATTTGCTCACCTTAACTGGTAGAGCATGCATGTTCTTTTCATTTACTTTACCAGCTACTTATACTAGGTAAATACATTATACCATGCTTTAGCAAATAAAATGTTTTATCTTATCTTATCAAAAAAATCTAAATGACAAGTAATGTCCACTTTGGTTACTAATATAATTGTAATTCTATATTAGAAAATTCCAAATGCTGATAAGGATGTTTTTATCAGTGGAGAAACCCTGTTGATTTTTAACAGTTCTATCACAAGTAGTTGATCGATCGCATAAGCTCGGAACCCATGTACATCTGGCTGTCTCTAGCAAGTAACGCACAGCATTAAGAATCGTTAGTGACGACAAAAAACCTAGGTTTCCATTGTGACGCTATACTTTTGTCAAAAAATCAAAAAAAAATTGTGGTCATCCAGCCAGAATTTCAGCTGTTTTCAAGCTATCGAGATGTCAGCTCCTGAAGGGTTTTGGGGGGCCATTTCCTATCAAAAGTAATGTGACAGCTGAGCCATTAGGTTTTTTGACAATAAATCATAATCGCATGCTTCTCCAAGGTTCAAATCCGTTTGATAGCTGTCACATATCGCGGCACAATCTTTTTATCTAAAAACAGCAGCCTAAAACGTGATAGTTATGGATAAATTGGCTCAGCGCCAGCCGGACATCTGGCTGGCTGACCACATATTTTTCAAGATTTGTCGAAAAGTATTGCGTCACTATAGATTAAACTACTTTGAATGCTGTCACATATCGCGTCACATCCCTTTTGATAGGAAATGGGCCCCCAAAACCCTTCAGGAGCTGACAGCTCGATAGCTCGAAAAGCTGACACTATTTTTTGACGAAATTATAGCATAACAAACGATGAAACCTAGGTTGTTTGCCGTCACCAATGATTCTTAATCTACTTAGCTATGCGAGATCGCTGTAGGTACGTTACTTGGTCCAGACAGCCAGATGTATAGTCCGCACAGATCTTTTTGACGGTAACGTGAACATAGTCACAGATCGTTTGCACATCGCTTACCTACCTAACTGTCTTTACACAGTGTACGTGTGAGTCATTGACGTAGTGCGATGCGTAGTAAATTACTATTAGTCGATTACTAAAGTAGTCATCTATGTATGATCGCGAGGCTACTGCGAGCGGTAAGGCCGCCATTTGTTCATTCAGTGGCAGGTGTTGCTTTTATCCTTATAACATTATAAAAAAGAGAAGACAAAAATAGTACATTACTGCAGCGGCCAGTAAGAGGCATTGATGGACGAACGTGGAAATGTGGGCCGAGGCGAAGCCGAGGCCACCGTGGCCAAGGCTTGTACCTTTAAGATTTTTCTCAAATAATGCGCGGAAATTAAAATAGTACTAAGGCAGAACTTTTTATTTGAAAAATATTTTTCTTTCGATTTTGGCGGTAACAAGTTTTCTATTACGGCTCTTGCCGCCTCTTGAATTTCAGGTGGCGTTAAAATAAGTTCATCGCAGTCATTTTCATCACTTGAACTCATTCTGTTAAATTCAATAAACTTTCAAAATCAGACGAACCATGAACGAACAACAATATTTTTTTGCCGCGTTAGTGTTCTTTTTTTTTCAATAGGTAGGTATATCCAACTTTCTATCGCAAGCCAGTTCGAAATTTAAATAAAACCTCTGATAAGTTAGGTACCTCCTTGGTTGTCATTGTTCGGAGTAAAAGATCGTTCCATTTTTAAATAACACGACAGATATGAGTTTAGTAGTGTACCTCTTGTATTTCCTCCTTTTATTAAAGTTTTATGTGATTTTATCAAATGTAACAATATACAATTATAGATGTAAAGTCGTTGTACAATATTAATGTACCTACTGTTTGTGTTCTGTGGTGCGAGACGACTGTGAAAAAAAAATGCCATCTCCACAAACCTGACATTGGCAGTATCCTAGGGGTGCCATAATAGTACATTATGATACAAGTGTGGTATGTTGGTCATTACACTCGAGTCGGTTTTTAAGCCTGAGCCGAAGGCGAAGGCTTAATGGAGACGAGAAGTGTAATGACCAATGCTCACGTGTTTCATACGACGTTTTTCAACACACTTGCGAGGAAAAGTAAATAAAAAAACAACACTAACGAAATGCAATACTGTGAATAAACTTAACAAACAGAAACCCATTTAAAAGATGGCGTATTTTTCGTGCGTGATTCGTGTTATGTATGGCGGTAAAATTCAAAACAGTATTCTTGTGCGCGCGCATCCATCAAAGATGGCTGCAATGCATGGCCATCTAGATATAATGAGGTTGCTAACCTATTCATAAATTTTATGTTAATTATTAGGTTTACATTAATTATTGTAGTGTTTGCTTAAAAATGCTAAAACAAGCAGTTTCATGAAATTCTTTAATTATTTATCACTTTTTGAATTTAATTTTATATTTACGCAAATAACTACTTAGCTGTTTTCGAAACATTAATACTTCTTGCTAATATTTAAAAAGATATGTAATGAAAAGGCACTAGTGCGATAATGTAATGTAAAAGGCACGGCATGGGTAATATTCTGCATTATCAGTGTAAATACGCTGTAATAAGACCTACTTTACGAGCAGGTGTGTTGAAAAAAAAATTATTTGGCCGCAAATCACGACAGTTATGAATTTTCATAGAACTTTTTCCGGCCGCTGCTCGCGTGTAATTCGCAATGGAAAGTTTTGAAACTGTTTTTTTTTTCCTGATAGGTAGTATAAGTCATTTTAAGAAACTAATTTAGTTTTTTTTGTGCTTCATCAAGTTACACTACTATTTTTTTTTAATATTAAACTGCGTGACGTCATACGCTACCCTTGCTGTGTTAGCCGCGCGATTGCGTTTGCCGTGTGAATAGACCAAACAATCTAGTTTGTCCTTGGTTTACTGTCATTTAAAATCGTTTTCAGTGTTGCCACCTTAGTCGTATCACCACTAGAATGTTGGTTTGGACCCCCTGTCTGGTGGGAACAAAATCAATCTAGCAATCGGGGAACATACATAATAAGTCCCGGTGGAATGTATTGAGAACCTCATCCTTTTTTAATAAGTCGGTTAAAACTAAGTACATAATAGAACAGAATACATAATAGTGAGTAGGACCAGTGGAATCATGGTTGGGCAGCAGATTGCATTTAATTTTAGTGGTCGTCGTGAAAAAAAACTTGTTGGCAACACTGGTCATTGTATTGGTTTGACGTGACACAATAGTGGGAATCGAATGACATCGATGTTTGACAGATGAAGTTGACAGGCCATTGGTAGTTTTTCCACAGACGATATAACATGTGACGTCACCATAGCGGTCAAATGAAAGGCATTTAAATATTATTATTTACTCAAAATAAGGCTCATCTTTTAAGATAAAAATCTCTTAAAAATACTGCAGTTTGGATGCTAAGCTCGAAATGGAAATGGTTTTCGATTCAGGCAGTTCACTTTTTTTTGTATCCCGAATTTCCAAGCATGTTTGAAAAACATCCATTTTACTTTTCAAATCAGGAACCGGCTCAACTCGCGGCTCGTAGGTATCTAAGCGAGCATCTTCTGTAAGCCCTCTGTTTGCATAATTAGGATCACTTGCACCATACACGTATTATTTTCACACTGATTTTTATCCATAATTGATATGCTCGAGCGAGGCACGAAACAAAACGCGTGCGTCGAGAGTGCAACGACTGACTGAGGCGCTTTTGAGCAAAACAAAAAGCCGACACTCGGTGGCTCGGCGCGCGCACACGCCTCGGCCGAGGCACGTCCTCACCGTACGAGGTGCTTCGCGCGAAGAATGCCTCGCGAGGCTCTTCGCTCTGTGTGGACCCGCCGAACGCCAGAGGTAAACGCACGCGCCTCAGTCTAAGCACGACTGCTTCGTGCGGCAAATGCTTCAGGTCCGTGTTGACCCGCCCATTTTGACGCACTAAATCCCAAAATAGTCAAGAACTAACTCTCCTTGCAGGTCAATTACCGCGCACTGAGCAACGCCCTAGACCTGCTTTTCGTGACGGGCCGCTCGCAGCCTTGCTAGCCCGAGGACTTCCCCTGCCGTCACT
The DNA here is from genome assembly GCA_963969515.1 of Yponomeuta evonymella. Lineage (NCBI taxonomy): Eukaryota > Metazoa > Arthropoda > Insecta > Lepidoptera > Yponomeutidae > Yponomeuta > Yponomeuta evonymella. The sequence goes on along the minus strand of OZ018350.1, from coordinate 287,831 downwards.
ACTCTAGCGTCAAGTCGCCCCCCGTCACCACACTACTAAGATTTCTTTTTAATATTTAGTCATTATTTGTGACTGTATAAGTTGTACCTTAGTTAATGAATAACACCATTGAATCACACCACGGGACGCACTCTGACGCTTTGACTTTGCCTTGCCCTATGTTATACTTATGTGACTTTTCTTTTGTACTTCTTTGTTACTTCTGCTTTTTTTTTCTTGTGTTAATTTGTCCCAATAAATGTATTTCTTTCATTCTTTAAATTAAATCTATTTTACTAAAAAAACTAGTGAATATCCAAGGAAGGTTGACATCAGCCTAGCGATAGCGGTCCTAAAATTGCAACAAACACAGACTGAAAGTCAATTTTTTATTTACACATTTGTTTTATTAATTTGACATACAACACGTATATCTTCAGTTTGTTCATGTCGGAGCACTTATTCTAAAGAAATTAACTTCATCCCTACTTCTTGGAAGAAACAATTCTATCTAGTCTGTATAAAATTACATGATTCTGATTTCTTTAAATTACCAAATAATACAAAACTAAACATTTTTGCACTGAGATCCTGAATATCAAACAGCAAAACGGGTGGGAGGAAGGCGCATCCGTCACCTCGCTCTGGCACACGCGCGGACGCTCGGACGCGGCTGAAGCGTCAGGTGCTGCCGCCGAAACTAGATTACTTTACTTTTCTCTGATCAGTTGATAGAACCAATTCTGTTTAGATTAAAAGGTTTAGGTAAGTCTTATACCAAAAATTATAGAATCAAATCAATCGGCAATAATACTCAAGTGAATCTATTAAATCCATACTATATTATTAATTATGCAATCGCCGCCAAAGCGCAGCGTTACATACGATATTATTCTTAAAAATCTTCTTAGAAAGATTACTCGCTTAATTAAAGTAATGTGGAATGGAATGAAGCGCCCGGCGCGGCTGGCGGGCGTTCATGACCGGTGACTTAACCTGCAAGACAAACGAGCCGTTAGCTACTGTCGGGTCGCACCGCACTGCACTGCCAACGGGACTGGAGGCTAGCAACACCTTCTCACCTTACTATTGGAGTGAGATGACTATCGGCAGGTACGGTCGGGCTCAGTAGGGCTGGTGCCTCTGGTTGGTGCGACCCCCGCCGCCGCCGCGCTGCTTGCCGCCCTGGTAGCCCGCTGTAACGTCATCGTCTTTAACATACGAGAGATGACTTTACATAAAACCTTGTAGTACAAACAAACACACTGCGGACGCATGCGCACTGGACAGTCGTTATCGTCACAAAATTCACGGCATATCGAAATTATCGGTGGGCACAACCTCGAAACCAAAATATAATCCAGTTTGCATGAACAATCCATTAGTAACATTTCAGTTTAGAGACACAAAAATACTTAGTACAGCAGCCAACAGTTCCACCAACTGATATAAGATGTGCTAATAAAGAACAAGTTTGTTTTGTACGAATCTATTGCTCACTGTACACTGTGTACTATATAACAAAACAAAGATATTTTACAAACTACTAACATGCAGTTAGTTATCGAAAATATTTAAATTTGAAAATGTTGATAATGTGTGTGTTACCCTTACAAAAATCTATTAGATGTGCATTCACAATTTGTATAATCGGGAACTTGCATCTAACTTACATTGGTGTGGTATTGCTTTTATACCATAGAAGACATCAACTTAGGAAAAAATTAGAAAATAAAGCTAAAAAAAATTCCGGGTTTGCAGGATCACAAAAATACCGAGAAATATGTAGAGTTGCTCTAATAATAAATTTTAATTCTGAACGTTTTCTTATAAGTGTGTAGATGTATGCATAAAAACATAATTTTGCGAGATAACTCAAATATCGACAAATACTTCATACATTAAGGCATTACGTGCAAGTTCTGATGTCATCAATTGACCCCTGATTCGTATGGCCCGTTTTTTACAACGTGACTATATTGACTTTTCGACAGGTTATATTATATTATAAAAAGTGTCTTAGAGAAAACAAAATTTACCACATTTTTTTATCTTTTACCACGGTCTGGCCTGTCCTATTATATTTTTTCGTGCAAGTTCTCCATATTAGCCACACAAACGAAATCTACGATGCTGAGCGAGGGTCCTGACCTCTCTTTATCCACAATTAATCAATGTGACATACTTCATATACCTAATAACAAGCAAACTGATTATATGTGTAAGCGGGGCAGACAGTATATAATGGACTAACAAACAACTATCTAGAATTGATTTCTCGCAAACGTTTTCTGCAACATCCCATTTGTCAAAACATTATGAATCCAATAGAGATGGATGTTTTCGATCCAACCAGTGACAAAACATGTGCGAGTGTTTTACAGAGGATGGTACAGAACTCGGGCAGTACCTTTCCCGCGGGGCGCCGAGCGCGCGCCGTAGCCACCCTCGTATCCACCGTACCCGCCGTAGTCTGCCCCAACAACGCAACGCATTAGTGGCACCTTGACACTACCTACAGCTCCGCTGCGCCTATCGATTGCTGCTCTACTACTGAGTACACACGCACTACACAGTCAGTTTGCTAACCATTTATTTAAACCTAATAAGATTGATTTGAAACTTATCAAAGGTACCAACTCCATATCTATAAATTAATGTTTGATTTGAGGTTGTTAGTTGTTGAAAGCATGAAGAGCGTAATTAGTGATAATTCCTAGCGTATAGATAGTGGATAAAGGACAGTGGATTAGGGTGATATATGGAAACACATTGAGAATTTTTGTAACAGTGCTTTATTCAAAAGCTTCATCATATCTTTATCACTTTCACAATGTTTCTCCATATATTACCCCAATTTCCCAAATGTAGCAAGTGGCGAGAGTGTTAATAGGTAAAATAAATATACCAAAATAAAATAATACTCTAGCAACATTGCTACATATGTCAAATGTGGTATTACAAAATAAACACTTATAAAAACATAAGGCAGGTAACATATGTACAGAATATAATAATAATACCCATTGAAACAATGACAAAGAGAGATAGGTCCATGGGCACACAGACGAGGCGCGAGCGCCGCCCGCACAATCACAAGCGACTCTATCCACTACCGATCCAGTTAGTTCAATGGAGAATGATTATAAACTTATTACTCAAATGATTAAGACCAACCCATGGTTATCTGATAAGTCTCGCCTCAAAAACATTCAACTACACATTATCTCGATAGAATATTAATCATTGTAAATAGTTAAATAGAAAAATAAATATTTTCTACACACTAAGTCATAATACCTAAGCTTAATGTGATGTCGATCTCCTCGAATAAAATGTAAGATTTTATACATTACTAGGTGAACAGGCATCTCAAGGACGGAGGGCCTCGAACACTAAACCTAGCGCCGCGCGGGGGCCGCGCCCTCGGCGTCCGAACGGCCGGCGACGCCGCCCCCGCGCGGCCTTACGCTACATTTACATCCTAGGGATCAGGTAACATCAGTCGAGGTAATGTGTCGGTGAGCAGGCTGGCGGTGGGTAACTAACGAAACTAGTTCTGCTTGCCGCGTTTACCGTAATTAGGGTAGCCGGAGTAATCGTAACCGCCGTAGCCGCCATAGCCGTCGTAGCCATAGCCGCCATAACCGTAGCCATCGTAGCCACCACCGTAGCCGCCCTGCCCATAGCCGTAGCCGCCGTAGCCCTGGCTGCCCCACGCGCCCTGGCCGCCATAGCCACCGCGGCCGCCACGCCCACCGCGTCCACCGCGCCCGCGACCGCCGCCGCGCCCGCCCATGCCTCCGGGTCCATCGGGCTTGGGCGTCGCGCGCTTCACGTCCACCTGAACAAACATATTTTATAAGTGCTATTCAACAAAATGCTATTATAATAATTATTTTTATTATTCATCAATCATTCTATGCATACCTCCTTTCCGGCGATAGTCTGTTTGGGAGTCTTGAGAAGGTCATTAACCACTTGTTCAGATTCAAATGTGATGAAACAGAAGCCTTTTCTTTGATTCTTTGTCTTATCAAATGGCATTTCAACTTCGATAATCTGAAAAGATAAAATAAAAATAAATACATAAGTAAATTGATACTGCATGTTTAGATTGAAAAATGACAATTATTCATCAGTGGCCCGGTTTCCTCCTCAGTAAAAGTCGGGAAATTATTATCTCACCAAAACCGTTGCTTTCATCATGAACATTAAAATTAGTTCCATTCACAAAAAAAAAAATTTAACTTACTGTGCCAAAGTTACCAAAGAAGTTTTTGATTTCATCATCTGAGATTTCACTGCTGAGACCTCCAACAAATATTTTCCCATGTCTTGCTTTCGCCTTCTTGGGATCCACCTTCTTGTTGTTAATGGTGTGTTCGCCGGCAGCCATCACTTTGTCAATGGACTCTGGTGCTTTGAATACGATGAATGCGAATCCTCGTGATCTGCCAGTGTTGGGGTCAGTCTTCAAGTTAATGCTCTCAATTTCGCCATATGCACCAAAGTGGTCACGTAATTCCTCTGCAAAAAACAAAATCTCATGAGAATGACTACAAAAATTATGTTCATATTGATTAATATGGGATATGCTCAGTAATTTGGTATAAGTTTTCTTCAATCATATTCAGAAGCAGAACTGAATGGTCATCATTTAATTTAAATAGATTTAAAAATGTACAAAATATTATATTACAACAAAATTGCAACTTACTGTCAGAGGTTTCCCAGCTCAAGCCTCCGACAAACAGTTTTCTGTGAAATCATGTATGTATATATTAGAACTGTGAAAACAACAATATAGAGTTTGTGTTACAAAATTTTGAATCTGAGTTTCTTAATATTACAATTTAAAACTATGCAGTACTTGATTACAGTACTTTACAGCTAAAATTTTTGTTCAAAACAAACTCCAAGCACTGCAGCAAATCAAATTGTGAACCTGTAAGTTACAAAGATCCTCTGGAAATTTTTACATTACCAAAAGTAATGGACAACGAAAATGAAACAAGAATGTTACAGTGATATCGCAAGATTTGAAATTGGCTATGCAAATGTGACACATGGCCCAAAATTAAGTGGCCGAGAAAACCTAGTCGTTCTGGGCGTAGGTTACTTTAGTGTGAGCCGCGGATATATACCATGGCATCCTCCGGTGGCGGCTGCGGCGGCGGCGCAGGCTCACACCTGCAGAGAGACACAGCGTTAGTCCGCCCGAACTGACCCGCGCCGATCGGCGGCGGGCGCCCGCAGCCCGCCGGCTTACCAACGCCCGCCCCGCCATTTACATACGCGACCACCGATTTAAAATCTTGCAAGTACCGAGAGTACCGCTACCTGCACGAGCAACGGCAGCAGAGCCGCTCCCTGACCGTAACATTCAAAAACAAAACCAACTCTCACGAAATGTGATACAAAATCGATAACGGAACTGAGCCGATGCCGGGTGCAAAAGAGACGCGCGAAATGACGCCATTTTACATCACGCGCATTGAAGATATTACTAGAAACGTTAAAAGTAACCATGAAAGGTGTCTGAAATAAAAACTATGACATCTAGATGTATCTTTAAAAAGCAGAGAGCTTACTACAATGACAAAAAATGATAATTTAGAAAAGATCATTACGATTTCGAGAGATTTGAAATGCCAATGAAAAGAAAGAATGCCGGGTTGCCGCCATTACGGCGTACAAAGATAACTGTAAAAGGAACATTATTAGGTATACTTATGCCTCTAACATAATTAACACGTGTAGCATAAAGTTAACTCTTCCTCAGAAATTGACTGAAAAGGAACAGTGCGTAATAAAAAGAAATTAACTGTGGTTTATATACCTGTCGTCATCACGTCCAGGGGCCTCGGCACTGTTATGATCCTGTTGGTTGTCTCCTCCGCCGTTTTCTCCATTTCCATTTAGTTGCGATTCCGTAACGTCTTGTGCAAAATTATCGTTATTAGCCATGGTATATTTTATGAGCTAAAATTAATAATAAACTATTATCTAAGGTCCACACACGACCTTCGACACTGAACGCCAAATGCAGAAGAATGAGGGGAAGTGCGCGATGATGAGTCGGCGCCAAACAGTTTTATGTTGGTAGCACTGGAAAGGACGCGTTTATGAACCAATCACAAGCTAGTAATCAAAAGGTCATTGGCATTGCAAAGCGTCAAACAAGGATGTAAAGCTACAACAAAAAGAGATAGTTAAAGTTGGGTGAATCAATAATTATAGTTACGTTCTGAAATAGCATTGGGCATTCCCAAGACAGTCAAAATTACAAAAGTATAATCTTGGCTTCAACAAACCAAGGATTCAACTTAACATTTTCAAATTCTGATCATTCTAAAATACTATCAAGCCCACGATTTACGTATTTGGGCGTTGTATTCTACGGTTCTACTAGCTGTACTCATAGGAAACAGTATGATAAATATAGGTGAACTCAAAAGTTTCGAACGTATCCCCACGGTAAGAAATAGTAAGGACGTATATCTATCGATAGTTTTAAAAAGACACTATCGATACTATGGATTCCATTAATATATTCGTTGCAAAATCGCCCTTAATGTAACTGACTAGTTCGAGTGAACGTAAAGCTTGAAGTGCTGTCGACACGGTTTTTATTTCTTTTTTTATAGGAATATTTTTTTTACTTTTGATCATGGATGCATTTGATAGCGCGAGCGCGCACTTGTGTTCTGTGGCGCGCACCAGGGCTTAGAATCAACCGCACTTTTCGATCCGACCTTATTAAAATATAGAGATGCATTGTCTATTCCCTTTAAACAGAAAGAGACGTCACCAATTTATCAGCTAATAGACTTAAGACTTACAAAAATTCAAAATTTGCAAGATTTTTAGTTTCCTGACGCAAATAAATTTTCGATGTAATAATTTACGCATCGTGACCCGTAAAATTGTCTCCAAAATGCTGTGGCAGTGAATATTCATTTTTAAAAATCACAATCGAAAACAAGCTAGATTGAGATTTACAGACTACAGATTAATATGAAGTGTTATAGGGACAACACCAGGAGATAGTATTTGAAACTTATCAGAACTTTAATTTCATAGTGAGCTCAAATGAGCTATAGTTAATTTTGAATGTTGCGTCGGCGAATGTAAATTTATGTATAAAAAAGATCCAGATTGTACAGAGTCCCTGCTGAAATTTCACTAGAAATTCGTTCCTGTTTACGTCGTCAAGCCTACTAATCCCGCCTTGAAAACCACACACCCAGATTTGCTAAGGTAAAATTATATACTTACGGGGCTTATACACGGGGGGCACGTGTACCAAGCCAACTGCAGTCTTCGATGCACTGACGCATACATTCGCTGACATGTCAGCGACTGCCATCGGCGTGTTGACGGCTGCCGTCGACGCGTTGACGCCTGTCGTCGAGGAGTGGCGACAGCTGCAGTTGGCACCCTTACATAATCCATTAAATTGAAATATGACCAAAAGTCGAATTTTAAGGAATACAAATAAAATAATTAATTCCGGATTCACTCACTTGCTTTTTTGTCGGAAAAGTCCGACCAGGATTCCAGGAATCCGTAATTAAGTCAATAATGTGTAGTGCCTACGAAAGTTCTTTTTCAAGTTAAATTAATTCGGTGTTTTTACTCTTTTACATCTATATTGAGTATTAGGTAGATTAATAATATTTTTGCCGAGGTCTTCCATCGTTTCTGCCATGACTACTATATCGTCGGCAAATCGAAGGTGCGTGATGTAGTCGCCATTGATATTGATGCCGCGTCCCTGCCATTCCAGAAGCTTGAAGGCATCTTCCAGTGCGTTCGTAAAGTTTCGGAGAGATAACGTCTCCCTGTCTCACGCCTCTTCTCAATGGAATTGCCTCCGAATTCTGCTCCTGTACTCGGACCGACATGTTGGCGCTGTTGTACAAGCACTTCAGCACCTCGATATACCGATAGTCAATACGGCAACGCTAGAGAGACTCGAGCACTGCCCATGTCTCGATCGAATCGAAGACTTTCTCATAGTCCACAAACGCTAAGCAGAATGGCAAATTATACTCCTCAGTCTTCTGTATAATTTGCCGCAGCGTGTGGATGTGGTCAATGGTACTAAAGCCCTTTCGGAAACCGGCTTGTTCGGGAGGCTGGAAGTCATCAAACCTGCGTTCGAGACGATTCGTGAAGACCCTCGAAAACAGCTTATAAACATGGCTCAGAAGCGAGATGGGTCAGTAGTTCTTCAATCGAGAGTTATCCCCTTTCTCGAAGAACAGCGTCACCACGCTTCTGTTCCATGCTTCTGGCGTTTTTCCTTCGAGCACGACGGAATTGAAGAGCTTCTGAAGGACTTTAAGTACTGGTATTCCACCCGCTTTCAGGAGCTCTGATGTGATTCCGTGCCTTCCGTGTCCCCTGGTGCCTTCCGTGTCTCCTGGTGCATTCCGTGTCTCCTGTTGCCTTGTTATTCTTGAGCTGTATCAGGGCCATCCTAATCTCATACAGGCTGGTGTCCGGGATATCTTCGGTATAATGTCGGGTTAGTTTGGCTCTCGGATCTTTGTTCAAACTGCTAACAGGTTTTACGACTGAGGTGTATAGCTGTCCGTAGAAGCTCTCAATCTCCCTCAGCACCTCTGATTTGGTCGACGCTATACTGCCGTCCTCTCTCTTCAGCTTCATCAGCTGGCTTTGCCCAATATAAAAGTCTTTTGCGAACACTTTGGAGCCCTTGTTCCGCTCTATAGTCACTCAAAGCGATTTGACAATTCGAGTTGAAAGTTCTCGGGGTTTTGGATATGGGCACGAGTAGGTGGGAGCGTGGACTTCATGAGACGAGACCTCTCGAGTTTGACATTGATATTCAATATGCCTCTTACTATTCGGTGATCGCTTCCAGTTTTCACCATGTTGATCACAGAGACGTCATTGAATATTTGTCTCTTGAAGGTCAGGATGAAGTCTATCTCGTTTCTCGTGGAACTATCGGGACTCAATAAGGTCCATTTAATAAACTAGGTGGCTTCTGAAAGAAAGAGTTCATGATAACGAGTCCCTCTTTCTCCAGAAAGTCTGCCAACCTTTGTCCTTTCGGATTCCGTTGCCCATGACCAAATTGCGCAAACACCACCCTGTTGCTCACCCTCCCGGTAGTAGAGCAGGTTACCGGATTTCAGGGTTATCGTGTCCTCACCCTCTCGACCGACTTCAGATAACCCTAGGATATCCCAGTGTAACCTACCCATTTCCTCTTCCAGCTCAATTAGCTTTTCGTCTGTCCTCAATGTGCGAAGGTTGTGTGTTACCAGGGCCAGTCGTTTTCGTTGTTGGGGGTGGTAGCCGGATCTCTGCCGGAGATTCTTAGCACTCCTCGCTCCGCCGTTACCGTGGCCGCTACCGTAGCCAGGAATAGCCGAGCTGCGGGGCCTGGTTTTCTGGTTTACTGCCATGAGGGTATTTGCTATACACGCCACGCTTGGCATGCGGGTTGGCGATCGCAGTATATCGCATTTCCGCAGAAGGCGCTGCTGCCCACCTCCTGGTAATGGGACATATTAGCCGGTTTTTACGGCACCCACGGGAAGAGATGGGGGGATGGGGTGCCGGCTTTAGAATAGTATTTTCCCTATTATTTTACCTATTATTATTATTGACATTTGCCTTTACTGCAAATACTACGGTTACTTTATCCTTTGTAGTATTAAATATGCTATTGTAACTATTGTTAACTATCTGAACATTTTCTGACATTTCAACTATGAATGAATGTAAATTTATTTATTGCACTAAGACAACTCAGGATATCAGGTGGACGCCGTCCCCATGAAGAGAGTGACTGAAGTGCGGGATCTTGGGGTCAGATTTAAAAATGACATCTCTTTTAGTGGGCATATTAACATTATCTGCAAGAAAGCCTTTAGGAACTTGGGATTTGTACTCCGAAGGGTTCACGGGTTCACGAATATGAAGGCGATAATCGCACTTTATAACGCGTTAGTAAGGAGCCAATTAGAAGGTAATGCAGTTATCTGGGCTCCCCATGAAATTAAATATAGTCTCATGGTGGAGCGTATTCAGAACAAGTTTGTTAGGTATTTATATTTTAGGCAATATGGGGTGTATCCTTTCTACCCACTGATGTACCCCACGTTATTTATTCTCGGGATGGTGGGGTATTATGAACTGAGAGTCAGGAGGGAGCTAGCCTTAGCTTATTATTTATTTAAATTAATAAATGGTAGAATCTGTAATCCAGAGTTGCTGAAGCGCGTAAGTATGTGCGTGCCGGACGACTACGCGGGGCGGCGGCGGCGGCCGCGGCTGCTGGCCGTGCCGCGCGCGCGCACCAACCTGCTCGGCAAGGCTCCTCTGACGCGCGCACTGCAGCTTCTAAACCAAGTCGCGGAAACTATCGACTTGTTTTCGTGTACGCTGAGCGAATTCACAAAGGTCACAGTTGGTATACTTTGTGACCCTAACTAGGAATAAAATTAGCTATGGTCTCTGTCTCCCTCCGGGGTACAAGCGTGAGTTTATGAATGTATGTAGTACTACTCTGTAGGTAGTACTCTGGAACTACTCTGTCGTATTAGGCGCAGCCTGTAAAGATAGATGTAAGTGGATAAATAAATAAATAAACTGTGTACAAAGGCGAGCTTAATACCAGAGAGTATTTAAGTATCCGTCGGGAGTCATCCTCAAAAAGCATACTTGTGTAGAGTACCTACCGATGATCTACTAGGACAAACTCTACTGGCAAATTATAAAGTACTGGCGAGAGTGATGATACTCGAAACAATGTTTAACGTTTCAAGAATAATTTCTTTACATAATTATAAGCAGCCCTTAAAGGTACCTATGTCTCACTATAGAGGCTTCTCTCAACGCTCATCACTCCATTGAGTTTTGCGGAGTCGGCTTTTTATTGCATTTATTTTCATTGGATTTTCGGCTTTGTATTGTCGGTATTTTAGCTTAATTACTTTATTTTTTGCTCCCCAGTCTCTCGAAGAGAAGGCTTGTGCTTTGTCGAGAGATGTATATAGGCTGCATATGTACTTTTTTTGTTACATCTATAAAATAATATTATAAAGTAGGAATCTTTATACTAGTATATCCGAAATAGCATTTTAAAAGATTCCTTATCTCATTTACTATAATACTGTAGTATACTAGTGTGTACTGTACTTACTGTTAATAAGATGAAATAATGCGGCAAAATAAATAAAATATTAAAATTTATCTCTTTCTTTATTTTTTATAATAGGAAAAAAGGTACAAAAGTAAAGCATCGAAAGTAAATATCCCATCCCTACATAGGTAGTTTATCGATAGCTATTTCTCGATATATCCCATCTCTCACATTGCCCCGTTTCAAAAAAAACTAGCGTTCGGTACGTTCCGAATCGTTGTATGATTTGATTCCAATCTTTAATAGTGACATAGAAGGAGTTTACACGTTCAGTCTGGCGTCAGTTCAGTCCATGGAAAAAGATACTCTATGGTTCAGTCCGTGACCTCGATCAAGCTCGGATTGACGCCAGACTGATGTAGCTAGGCGAGGTATTACACGGTCACTCAAGACTGATGGATTTTGCATCGGTCCGAACGAAAACACCAATACGACAGCACCAAGCACAGACCTTTATCTGTAATTTAAAAAAAACCTGCCAAAAGAGGATGTCAGTCTAACCAGACTGATGGAATTGACTGACGCCAAACTGAACGTGTAAACTAAATAAAGGCATGCGGTAAAGTCACTGTTGTTGTGTTGGCCTCCCGCTGCAGCGTTGAGTCCGTAGTGATTATTTTCTCTGTGGTTGAGTCTACCGCACATATTTTTGTATCGCAAACTAACTACCTCTATCTATTGAATCATAGATAGAGGATTATTTTCTCTGTGGATAGAGGTACCTAGCTAGTTTGCGATAGGAAAGGATCAAAAGAAGCACCGCGCAGCGCACTGCCGTTAAAAAAAGACACTGCAGTGTTGCCAGAGGGGAGGCATTCTCTTCAAATTCAGTTTTCTTTTTGCTTAGGTGAGAACTTTGGAAGGAAAAAATGGAGTCTGGGCTTTTTTGAGGTTAATCTTTTATGTCCAAAATAAGGAAGCACGCGATGGAACGATAACATTTTGACACAAAGAATCTCATACGGGCTTTTCATATAATTGTAATGGGGTAACCCATTACCCACATTTGTGCTATAAAGCATTCATTCATACAAATTACGTACAATATACTTTTTGCTGATTGTGAAAATGGCACCGACAAAATGGTATGTTGTCCCAGCCATTTTCTATTGCAGTTGTTGAGAGCCTTTTCTTAAGTATACCGGATGCCAGATTAAGAATAGCATCACTCCATTTCCTTCCGTGGATGTAGAAGGCGACTAAGGAAATTAATTACCAGGAGACGGGCAGCAGCGTCTTCCTGAGATTCCAACCGCATACTGCGATTGCCAACCCGCCTGCCAAGCGTGGCGATTATGGCAGACCCTTCCATGGTTAGAAAACCATGAGGGAGGCCTATGTCCTGCAGTGGGCGTCGAATGGCTGATGATGAAGCATAAGCATAATCAGCCTATATGCGTCCCAGAGTAGGGCACAGGCCTTCTCTCAGGGAGAGAGTATGGGCTTAATCACCACGCGTGCCCACCGCGGATTGGCGATTTCAAGCGCCGAGGTATGTGAATAGTTCAGACACTCTGGTTTTCTCACGATGTTTTCTTTCACAGTTAGCGTGGTAGCGTGTAACTTCACAAATGTACATAACTTAGAAAACCAAGTCATGAGTACATGACATGCCCGCACTGGGGATCGAACCTGGGTCTTCTTTTCTTGAGTAAATATACCTAATTAAAGATAAATTGCGAAATAGATTGTCAATTAAAACTGTACAGGCAACGGGGATGGCAACACGAAACTAATTACAGATGGCGCCACCGAGATTTGCCCCGACAATGTTTGTTTTGTTTTATAAGTGTTGCTTATTTTCGGATTTTTTCATAGAAATTTAACATAAAACGTCATGTAATGATTTTCACTATAAAAGGAAAGGTTATAGTTTATACAAAAACTGAAAAAGCTAAGATTTGCTTACCGCGAAAGGTAATACAAAGGTTACCCCAAAAATATTGTGTAAACATTTCTTGCAGAAATAATTGCATACTTTTAATTAAATACCTCTTTACTGGCTGCTTTATCGATTATAAAGTGTAAAATGTTAAATTTACCTAAGAAAGTTACTCAGAAACATCGAAAATCATTGTAAAATTATCCACACTATGTACCATATAAACTTACTCATAAAATCATACTATTTCCAAATGAACTCTCTTATATTTATTCCAGTTTGGAGACTAAGCAGCTTTATGTGTATAAAATGATGCTGGAGGGCTACTACTTGAAGGTTCTTATCACCAACAATTAAATTGTCCTATCAGAAGTGTTGATATCTATTCAGATCTGCCCAAATCAATGCTATGGGCTGGCTCTGGGTAATTAAGTGCTGCTGCTTACCAAGCGAAAGTGATCTGTCAGGATCGTAGCAAGTGGCAGTCCCTGGTCTCTGCCTACCCCTCTGGGATACAGGCGTGAGTTTATGTCATGTCATGTCATGTCATGTCATGTCATGTCATGTCATGTCATGTCATGTCATGTCATGTCATGTCATGTCATGTCATGTCATGTCATGTTATGTTATGTTATGTTATGCTTACCTATTTTGAGCCCAAAGAAATGCGTGGTACAATGTATGAATTTGACTTTATTAAATAAAACCGATGTTTACAAGTACCTACCCAGGAGCATTGTTTTACTTCACTTACAACTGCAGCAATCATACCTGGCTTTACATTTGCTAAATGGGTTGAATCATGGATATAAAGGCTTGCATTTCTCGTTTTTAGTTAGTTTTAGGTTTAACAGTCTAGGTACCTAAACACTGCCTCCATTTTTAATGAGTGTGAAAAATGCGGACAACAATCAAGAATGATAAAAAATAACCTTTAACTATGATTCTGAATGTATTATTAAATTGTATTTACCTGCATAGAAATATTTTTTTTGTATTTGTTTACTAGAATCATAACCTATAAACTTCTTGATAATCGATTTACTTCCTCCAAATGGCTCCTAAAGCCACAGTTTTTCTATTGCAAACTGAGCAGTAAATGCGTAGGCACCGTTTTTTTTTTTAAAAAAAAGACTACATATATCTCCGGGGCTTATATAATTTGCTTTTCCCATACAAATAGTCTAGAAAATGGGACAACCTCCATTTTGAATTTTTTGACAGCTGCCACCTTCATTTTTAGAATCCGTTACTTCAATGCTCAATGCCTAAAGGATGCATGTGTTTTGTTCGGTCTCCACAAAGGTTAGGTACCTTGAGGTTCCGCGACGTGTTCGAAGATGTTTTATCATTAACTCACAAGTCAAACCTTTGTATCATCATATTATCATTTTATCCTATGTCATCATCATCATCAGCCATTTGACGCCCACTGCACAGGGTTGCCATCCGTACGAGGTTTATCGTACAAATACGAGATTTAGAGGTGCCGGTACGTGGTACGAGCTCACATCCATCCTCGTACGATACATAAGCAGCCTATATACGTCCCACTGTAGGGCACAGGCCTTCTCTCAGGGAGGTAGGATTTTAATGCCCGGATGCAGATCATATTTTGGAACGCACCTTAATCAGAAACGAGATACACTGCTGCTTTCACTGAGAGTAATAAGCAGCATTGTACTTCGTTTTCCAGCAATCGTTCGCTGCCACGTGGTGATTCCCCCGATGATAAACTTCGCAAATTTAAAGATTTAAGTTGGTAGCAATGAGTATGTGTGTATGCACAATTATTACTCATTCAATTCAAAGCAAGCTGCTTTGTAATTGCTTTGCCGTTGGTTGGTTTGGTTTATTTACGATCAAAAGTTGTGAACAAAATGGAAACAAATGAGTGACAGTGGTGACGATAAATAGTGGTTAAAGTGGGTGGATGGACAGCGAAAAATTAAGGTGATACCAAAAACTTTCATCGTGCACAGTCTTTCAGGGAAGCTTGGCTTAAAGGTCCAATGTTCCATAATTATGCATAAACTTTGAGGTGTAATGGTGGGTGTGTACGAGGTTGTGTTGCCAAAGTACGAGATTTTCGACTATGTCTGTACGAGGGCAAGTCGTCGGCGTCTGGCAACCCTGCCACTGCAGGACACAGGCCTCCTTCGTGGTTTTCATAACCATGAGGGGTTTTGCCATAATCGCCACGCTTGGCAGGGGGATTGGCGAGCGCAGTAAGCGGTTGGAATCTTGTAATTGATTTCCTCAGTCGCCTTCTATCTAACGACAGCCACGGAAGGAAATGGAGAATCTTAATCCGGCGCCACACGGTCCTATGCCTATGTACAAGACTTGCGAGCGAGCTTGAGACACGACACGAATAGTACCCGTGCGTGATACAATGTCTTTCTCATTCTAACTCATGCAATCACTTCCGAACTCTCGCTCGCACCCCGGTTGTCGGAATTACTCGGCCTCATTACTATGTTCGCTCCTCGGCTAATGCTCTTTCTCATTCTAACTCATGCTTTAGTCTAATTCGCTTTCACTCTCTTTTCCGTTGTTGGTAGTGTTGCCAGACGAGGCGATTTATCGCCATTTGGGCTATCTCGGAAGGTGAGATAGCCTAAATGGCAAAGCGATTGGAGGACTGTATCAAAACCACTTCGAGAACAAAGCCTAGACAAGCAATATTTCCATGTTAGAGGAATAAATATTGTATAATTAAATTTATATTCAGCAAACAAGAAAATTATCAATGCCCTTTATTTGACTTCATATTCCGTTCAAATATGCAGTGGTCGTCGAGTGAAGTAGCAAATGAAGTCCGTGGGCAAAACAGCCGGGTCAAAATGTAAGCGAGCTATAAATTGATGTCCGGGTTTATAAGCAAAATCGTCGTTATTTAAGATAATTATGAAATAAGAATCTCGAGAAAAGACAGAAACACAAGCTTTGAATGAAGTTTTAGCACAGCACAGACAGTGTCAGTCAGTCAACCACAACAACCGATTTTGTTCATTTTTTACCCGTATAAATTACGTCACACTTCCAATATTAAAAAAAAATCGTAGCCAGTGATTAACTTGATTAATCGCAGAAAGAATGAAATAAGTTTATTAAAATTATGTCTTAATTCAGAAAAAAATATAATAAGTGACACAAAAAAAACTATACCTTGCGAATTGGGTTATTTTAATTGTTTTTCGGTGACTTTTGTACTACTTGGGAAATAAGAACATCAAAATCAGAACATATTTCTCTATCAAAACTTAAGATATCAATTTCAACATGTGTCTAAATTGTATCATTTTAT
This sequence comes from Yponomeuta evonymella, assembly GCA_963969515.1. Lineage (NCBI taxonomy): Eukaryota > Metazoa > Arthropoda > Insecta > Lepidoptera > Yponomeutidae > Yponomeuta > Yponomeuta evonymella. The sequence continues at coordinate 271,472 of OZ018350.1, read as the reverse complement.
GACAACTATTAAGGAGGTCTTTTACAATTTACTTATTTGTAAATAATGTGATAAAGGCTTAATCTTCATATTCCATTAAATCTTCTTAATCTATTCTGAGTTGAGTTGTACAAGTACTGATTATGCAAGCTGACTAATGAGAGGAGACACTAACGAGTTAGAGTACCTATCTAGAAAGAACTCTAATACAGAGGACTAAGTGATTTATGTACGATCTGGATAGATAACCAAAAAGAGGAGACAGTAAGGAGTTAGAGTATCTAAAAAGAACCATGAGACAGCTGATCTAAGTGATTTTCGTCAGTCAATTTTGACACGAGTTAGATAAAAGTTGGTTGAAATCTCTCATCAATTATTTTTAAGACTTTGTTTCACTGTTTGTACCTCATAAGTAAAATTGTGTTAGATATCAAGGGCGTCGCCAGCCGATGGCGCAGGGGGGGGCAAGTTGACTTTACCTACTACAATTCATACTTTTCTCATTCTCTATGAATGAGAAAAGTAAGTATGAATTGTAGGTAAAGTCGACAGCACAGGAAGCTTTTCACTTGTACTACGAGCCTTGCATCTACAGCGATTGTAATTACAACAGTATCTTAGTACTATATACATATATATTCTGTGACAGTACAGAGTCCAATGTGTAAAGCTACACGAGCACGAGCTGACAGAATGACAGACGCTAAAACAAAGGCGGCTGTGCGGGGGGCGCGAGCGCTGCGCGGTTACATGTTGCTTCCCCACTCCCCCTCTCCCGCTTCAACGACAGAGTAGAGCAGAGCGTAATTGAGCGTACGGAATATTAGGAGTGGAATTGGTAAATTCATTCGAGTTTCGACGTACGGGAATGATTGTTCAAGACTTGAACTTCAAGCAAATTAACTCAAAGACTTAAGACTTTGGTTGCATTATATTTGGCAACTTTTTTAGAATCTCTAGGGGGGGCAACTGCCCCTCCCTGCCCCCCCTTGGCGACGCCCTTGAGATATTGTATTATTACTTACTACCCTAATAATAAATTTATTGCGTATTGCGATCACCTGCCGTAGATAGTACACTACAATAATGTTTTTCTAACACTAGTATACCTACTTAAGTAACGTGTCACACACAGTGTAACTTTCTGTTTGGTGATTCTAAAATAAATAAAAAATAGATGCACTGATAGGTTACATATCAGAGAAGAATATGATAGGTGAGTGAGTCCGATCCGATCCACTCACTCAACACAGACTATGCTTTAACTTCACAAATCACAAGTATGCTGTGGTAGTCTTATAAATTGGCAACACTGTTAAAAACTGACACCCCGAACGGTGAGGTAGGCTCTTTTCTGTTTTCAGTTCAGTCTCCTATTTGGCGAGGAAATAAAGGATTTTCAGTTTTGTTCGTGCTAAAATACACAATTTTGATGCCTTATTTGTATTGAGGTAAGTTTCCTTATTATTTACTTGTATTACATACAACAAAAATGTATATTTTTGCTGTCGGCGATCGTATTTTCTGGCGAGAGGTTAACGATGGTATTTATTCTTGTCTTTCTGTGTTTATGTCAATTTTGCAATAAAATTCGTCAAACACTGCCTTTTGCTGTGTGCTTTCATGATTTTGTTGGTATAACCGTGGAGGAGGCCTTATGTTAAGAATGGACAGTCCATGTGTGCCTGACGGTAACTGGGCAGCGGGCAGTGGCGGCGCCGCGCTGCAGGCGCCCGGCCCGGCCCCGGCCCCAAGGTCTTAAAGCTGGCCCACTTTCCTGCTTCCACTGAGTTACCTATTCTGTACATTTCCTTGCATAATAAATAATTGTTGGTGGCCTTAGGTTGAGATAATTAAATTGAGCTGGTCTAAACAGATTAGAAGAAGATTTGAAAAGTTTTGTATTCTTTTCTGCTTCAGATGTTTTGAAAAAAAAACTATTATTACAATATCATAAATGTACTTCACATTCGCTAGTCACAAAAAATCCTTAGTACGGTGAGTGCTGAATTTGGATTACCACATATTGAGATTTTTGCTTTGAACAGGATACTGCCATATATATCCTAATTGTGTTTTTGCAGTTTTGGGGTTCCACACACATACATCAAGTCTGAGGCATTAATGCAATAAAAACATTCGTCAAACTCAGTGTTTTACATTTACTTTAGTTATAATAGTTTGGTACAATAATTTATACATCATAATGCACAAAGCTAATTTCTCAGCCAGTCCACAACTAGGCATGTATTTACATGAACCGATTTGAGCCCTTTTCAACCCTCTCTATCTTCAAAGACAGTTATGTTGCAGGACTGGTAAACATGTCTTAATTTGAGATGGAGTATTAAAGTGCAACCTAATTCTTGTAGATAGAGAAAAAAATTGTTAAGAGACCTTCCTCAATTATTAAAGTTATACTTTTGTTTTAAAATTTGTAAATGCAGGAAATTTACAAATTTTAAAACAAAAGTACACATACAAGTATACTAAAGATCTATTTCTACTTTACAAGTTTTCAGTATAAAAGTATATTCAATATAGTTTGGTCTGGAAATTTAACAGCCACATATTTTATATTTCCACATTGATCAAAACACCACTACTTCCACTAAGGCAAGGAATAATTGATTGAAAAATTCTTTATTGCACTAAAAAACCAATTTTGTACAAAGAGCTTAATACTAGTTAGTGTTTTCTTCCAGCTAACCTGTATTGATGTGGAGAGTCGATGGGGTAGTGCTAGAATAAAATTAGGGGAGTAATACAAATATAAGTACATAGCGTCACTGCACCTGGAAAATCCGACAAACTTAATTTTATGCAAAATGAGATTTTTTGGTATTTTATTAGAATTTCCTTAGCCCGACGCGCCTGTAAAACCGATATTGTGCTACCTCGCTTGGAACTTGAAATGAAAATATCAGCTATGTATTTAACATAACATGACATAACATAAACTCACGCCTGTATCCCAGAGGGGTAGGCAGAGACCAGGGACTGCAATTGCGACGATCCTGACAGATCACTTTCGCTTCCTCAACATTCATTAGTCGTTGCATGCACGCACGCCGGTTTCCGGTACTTTTTATCTTGCCCTATGCTAATACATCCCCTGTTTGGTCAAAGTATGACCGTCTGGGTCGTCCCTTACCGGCCCTTCCATCCACATTCGCTCGATATATTTGTTTTGTCAATCTTTCTTCCTTCATCCTCTCCACATGTCCAAACCAACGCAACATTCCTTTCTCAATTCTAGTCACTACATCCTCTTTCAGTCCACAACTTTCTCTAATCACACTATTGCATATCCTGTCATTCAAAGTAACACCAGACATACTTCTCAAGGACCTCATTAATCCTACTTTCTTGCTTCTTTTGCCATACCCAAGTCTCGCTAGCATACATAAGTATTGGGACCAGCACTCCATTATGGATAGCCAATCTATACCCTATCCGTTCTTACTTGGCTCAAGTAGTAAACAAACATGGTGGACCAACAAAATGTCACATTACATAGGGTTGGGTATTACTTGACTGAACTGCTACAGTTTCATAGATTTAATTGTTAAATGAATGAAATTAAGTTTATTGGAATATAAAATATTTTAAGTTATAATAATATCGTCGCAATCTATCTGCGACATAAAAAGACTAGCATAAAGATGGATACTAAAATTTTTGACTCAATTTAATTTCACTGGCTCTCTGACAAATGATAGAATCAAACTTACTATAGCAGAAAAAAGTAACAACCATAAATTGATTATAAAAACACATATATTTCGTCGTTTTAATAGAATAATACAGTATTACGTGAATAATGTAATATTTACCTAATACCCACCGGGTAAATATTTTGCCATTTTTAAAGAACAAAATAATATTTTAACACATTGCGCAATTTCATTCATTCATTCTTTCATTCACCTCATCCAACCGCGTCCCATCACTGCAACATAATGTTAAAGTAATCTGTGTAGTTTTGCTAACCTGTGATCAGAATTGTATTAAAATCTTAATTTCGCAAAAAATTCTTATTCGCAACCACAATTTAGGCCAGTTTTCGGTGAAATTCAATGTCCATGTGTCTTAACTAGTGTCTACAACTAAATGTGGTAATCTACATTGAGTGATGCTCGTGGAATATCGAGTTTTGTGATAGAAGAGGTTTGTTTACTACTTGTGCCAAGTAAGAAAGGATCGACTATAGCTCTTTTGGAGATGTTTTGGCCACTCACAAAGAAGTGCATTTGTTGGGGCTATTTAACGTGGAAAGACATGGCGGACATAAAATACACATTTATTGTTAGTCTTTTACAATAACAGAATTGCATTGACAATCTGAAGTATCTTGTCACATTAATTTCATACGGAGAACCGTCGACAGTGCTGTGGCCAGTACTCACAGGTTTGTTTACTACTTGTGCCAAGTAAGAAAGGATCGACTATAGCTCTTTTGGAGATGTTTTAGTCACTCGCAAAGAAGTGCAATGCACCGTTTACACAATTTCCTGCTTTAACTCTTCTTTCTATATCACCTTCACACTTACCATCCCTGGTAAAGAGGCTCCCCAAATAGACAAATTCTTTCACTTGTTCCACCCTTTCACCTCTAATTCTTATCTTGCACTGAGACATTTCATCGTCTTTTTCGAACACCATTACTTTTGTCTTACTCACATTAATGTTCATTTCTTTCCTTTTAAACGCCTCATCCATTACTGCTACTTGTGTCTGCAGGTCTTCAACCGACGATGCGAACAAAACCTGATCGTCGGCGTATAACAAGCATTTGACCAGTAGCTCACCTATCCTTATCCCAAAGTCATTCTCTTTAAAATCAGTCAGGCAACTGTCCATGAATAAGTTAAACAACCAGGGGGAGGCGACACATCCTTGTCTCACACCCCTGCGGATGCTAAACCAGTTAGTATACGCCCCATTAATTCGAACGCAAGTACTGGAGTCTTCATAGAGAGACTTCAGAGCTCGCAGCAAGACTATTTATAGCTAAGCTAAGCTATTAAGCTATGTATTTACTGAACAAAAAAGGCGTTATTAACCGCTTTGTCATAGCTACACTCAGCGTCTTTTCCACTGTAGGTGGCTGTTTATGCGCGGAGCCTAAGCCATGCGCCTAATGTTGCACAAAGCGGGAATTCCATTCTGGCGCGAAAAGGCATCTGAGGCGACACAAAATTATCATCATCAGCGATTTGACGCCCACTTTAGGACATTGGTCTCCATCATGGGTTTCCAAGCTTCCCGGTCTTGTGCCGCCCGCATACAGCGACTCCCCGCCACCGTAACCAGGTCGTCAGACCATCTGGTGTGGGGCCGTCGTCCGGCCCGCGGTCGCCAGGTCAGAACTTTTTCGCCCCAATGGCCATCAGTCCTCCGATCTATTAACTCGGGTTCTTCTACGGATCTCCTCATTCCTGATTCGATCACACAGTGAACCTAACATACTTCTCTCCATTGCTCGTTGGGCAATGTTGAGCCTTCTTATGAGGCCCATATTCAGCGACCAGTGGCCTAATTACGCTCACCAAATCCTGAGCGATTCCAATCGTCTAACTGTCAAATTCCATACTAATTTGACAGTTAGGCGATTGGAATCGCTCAGGATTTGGTGAGCGTAATATAGGGGCTGGTCTCACATCCATAAGTCATCACTGGCAACACCCATTGGTTATACACCTTTGTCTTGAGACACTGAGGTATTTTGGACGGGTAAATGTGTTTTAGTTTCCCAAGTTGGATTCGACGAGTGACCTCTCTCTCGAAGTTGGAGTTACCTAACTGGACTGTTTGTCCCAGGTTGACAACTTCGAGGTCAGAGATAGGCTGATAGGATAGGTCAGAAATAGGGTTGACAACTTCGAGGTCAGAGCCGCCAACGTGGATAGGAGTGGGTGCTACATGGGAGTTCGACATTATCTTTGCCTTGTCCATTTTCATTTTAAGTCCCACTCTGTTAGAAGCTCTGTTCAGGTTATTGAGCATTGAACTCAAATCTTCCAGGGTCTCAGCCATAATCACTAAGTCAATTGGCGAATCGAGGGTGAGTGATGTACTCGCCATTTATGTTGATGCCAGATCCTTCCCAGTCCAAAAGTTTAAATACGTCTTCAAGTGCAGCTGTAAACAGTTTCGGAGATATTATTTCTCCCTGTCTCACTCCACTTTGCAAATGAATAGGATTCGTATTCAGATCCCGTAGTCGGACTGACATTGTGGCGTTTTTGTACAAACACTTCAGCACTTCGAGTCGATTTGGCACCGCTGGAGAGATTCAAGTACCGCCCATACCTCGATCGAATGGAAGGCTTTTTCGTAGTCCACAAACGCTAAGCATAGTGGTAAATTATACTCCTTGGTCTTTTGTATAATCTGCCGCAGTGTATGTATGTGGTCCAACGTACCAAAGCCTTTTCGGAAACCAGCTTGTTCGGGGGGGCTGGAAGCAAGAACTCCTTGGCTGGAAGTCATCGAGCTTGCGTGCGAGACGATTCGTAATGACTCTTAAGAACAGCTTATAGACATGGCTTAGAAGTGAGATAGGTCCATAAACCTTTCATCATCACCAGCCATTTGACGTCCACTGCAGGACATAGGCCTCCCTCATCTCCCTCTAACCATGAAGGGTGTTGCCATAATCGCCACGCTTGGCAGGTGGGTCGGCGATGCAGTATGCGGTTGGAATCTCAGGAAGGTGCTGCTGCCCGTCTCCTGGTAATTTATTTCCTTAATCGCCTTCTACGATATCCACAGAAGGAAATGGACTGACGCTATTCTTAATCCGGCGCCATCGCCACACGGAAATAAATCTTTAATAGGGTTTTATTACCTTTCTTAAAGAAAAGTATCACCACACTTTTGTTCTATGCCTCTGGCGTTGTGCTTTCGAGAATGACGGAATTAAATAGCTTTTGGACAACCCTAAGAACCGAATTTCCTCCAGTTTTCAATAGCTCAGCTGTAATTCCGTCATCACCCGGTGCCTTGTTGTTATTAAGCTGTTTGAGAGCCATCTAATCTCACTAAGTTAGCTCGAGGGTCTTGGGCTAGACCTGTATCAGGTTTTTCTGAAGACGTATATAACTGTCCATAGGATCTTTCGACATCCCTCAAAATTTCCGGACCTGACGAGAAGATGCTACCATCTTCGGTCTTCAACTTCGAGAGTCGGCTCTGGCCAATAGACAGATCGCTGGAAAAGACTTTTTTCTTTTTAATAGCCTCTTCAATACGGTCCGTAGTCTTCAACGATCCGCTTCGATTGCCCAGCGATCCAGAGATCTCTCTTTAACGATCCGCTTCGATTGTCCAGCTTGGCGTTTAAGTCCTCCATCACAAGCGTATAATGAGATTTAGAGGTATGTATGGCTTTGGAGATGTCCTCATACATTAACTCCACTTCCTCGTCTGGATATTTCGAGGCTGGAGCGTAAACCTGGATGACATTCAACGAATACCGTTTGGTAATTTTGAGTATTCGGTACACTACCCAGCTCGAAATACACGATCTGGATAATGTTGTTGAGGAGGGACTTGTGGACGATGAAACCGACACCATACCGAGACTTGTGGTCGCCTTCCCGGTAGTAAAGCAAGTTGCCGGATATTAGGATTATCATGTCCTCGCCCTCTCTACGAACTTCTGAAAATCCTATGATTTTGGATATAATCATGAGGGGTTTTTGCCATAATTGCCACGCTTTGCAGGCGGGTTGCCGATCTCAGTATGCGGTTAGAATCTCAGGAAGACGCTGCTGCCCGTCTCCTGGTATTTTTTTTCATTAGTAGCTTTCTACTTCATCCACGGAAGGAAATGGAGTGACGCTTTTCTTAATCCGTCGCCACACGGACTAGGATCGGAGGCGACACAAGGCCATTCATTTGTTTAAAATGTGGTTTACTTATGAAGTAAATCACAGCAAAGGCGCTGGATATCGGTGCTATACTGTACAGTATTAGTCCAGATTTTCATAGGACATGATGCGCTATGTAGTTGTACAGGCCAGGCAATGACGTTCATTCCTTTTGTAAAAATCCGCTATGTGTTCGAAAAACACATGGCGGATTTTCAGGACTCAAAAAAGAACTTTGTAAATTTGTAAATACAAGTTCTGGACGTCTTATACAAAATTATTTAAAGGAAAAAGCTAGGGAAGCAATGTCATAATGTGTTTCTATAATTTTCTTCATATTAACTTTCAAAGTAAGTCGTAAATACGAAATAATTCAGTTTTTGCTCTCTCCTGAAAAGTTCGTATTTTATGTTTGTCGGGTTTTCCAAGCGCAACGACGATAGTGTGGTTGATAAACTTACATAAGATTATTATAATTTAACTACACATGAGTAATAAGTAACATATGATAAAATATGATATTAATAATGATAATAACTTGGCAAGTTCCTCCATATCATGTGTTTTATGAGACTTGAAGTTGGTCAGTTGTTTTTACATTTATGTTTTGATAGGTAATAACATTTGCACAACCCAATCACTTGTCCCGGTCCCAAACTAGAATACCCTGTTCAAATGGTAATCAAGACATCAAAAATGGAAAAAAACCAGACTGATGCCATTTTTTTTTATTTAATACACAATTGGGTATTTGACAAAATATCAAATGAGTAACTTTTAAAACGGAACGTCACATTTCAGAGCACTCTTTTTATGTTTAATCTATTTAAAAATTGTAATAACTAGTAATTGACTAAAGAGATACATTTTCCGAGATATTTTGTAATTTTTGTTTTAATCGAGCATATGAAATACCTTTTTTGATCGTGTTAAATACCGAATTTCGCCAAACTGCGTAGCAGTTTGTTGGCGGTGCGCTCTATCTCTATATATTATTTACTTATATTATACCTATGATGACTTCCAGCCTCCCGAACAAGCCGGTTTCCGAAAGGGCTTTAGTACCATAGACCACATCCACACGCTGCGGCAAATTATACAGAAGACTGAGGAGTATAATTTGCCATTCTGCTTAGCGTTTGTGGACTATGAGAAAGCCTTCGATTCGATCGAGACATGGGCAGTGCTCGAGTCTCTCCAGCGTTGCCGTATTGACTATCGGTATATCGAGGTGCTGAAGTGCTTGTACAACAGCGCCACCATGTCGGTCCGAGTATAGGAGCAGAATTCGGAGGCAATTCCATTGAGAAGAGGCGTGAGACAGGGAGACGTTATCTCTCCGAAACTGTTCACGAACGCACTGGAAGATGCCTTCAAGCTTCTGGAATGGCAGGGACGCGGCATCAATATCAATGGCGAGTACATCACGCACCTTCGATTTGCCGACGATATAGTAGTCATGGCAGAAACGATGGAAGACCTCGGCATAATGCTCGACGACCTCAGTCGAGTTTCCCAACGTGTGGGCCTTAAAATGAACATGGACAAAACGAAGGTCATGTCGAACGCTCGTGTTGTGCCCACCCCAATAACATTGGGGAACACGACTCTCGAAGTTGTAGACGAATACGTCTACTTAGGACAAACAGTCCAACTAGGCCGGTCCAACTTCGTGAAAGAGGTCAATCGTCGAATCCAACTCGGCTGGGCAGCTTTCGGGAAACTTAGAAAAGTCTTTTCGTCTAATATACCTCAATCGCTCAAGACAAAATTATACAACCAGTGTGTGTTACCAGTGATGACTTATGGCACTGAAACGTGGTCTCTCACTATGGGCCTCATAAGAAGGCTCAAGGTCACGCAACGAGCTATGGAAAGGGCTAGTTGAAGTGGCAGTGGGCGGGGCACATAGCACGCAGAACTGATGGCCGATGGGGCCGAAAAGTTCTCGAATGGAGACCACATATCGGCAAGCGCAGCGTGGGACGACCAGCCACAAGATGGACAGATGACGTCATTCAAGTGGCAGGAAGACGCTGGATGCAGGCCGCTTCCAACCGGTCTTTTTGGAAATCCATGGAGGAGGCCTATGTCCAGCAGTGGACTTCTTGTGGCTGAATGATGATGATGATGATTATACCTATATTATTCTTATACATAAACAACAATATGGCCCCAGGAAGAATCAAATTTGTAACCCATATCTTTATGACAATACACAATTACTTCATCAAGCGTGTTACGGCTAGACTAACAATTAAATTATTTTAAGAGAATAGCCTATACTGTCCGACTCTTTCATCCTAGGTGTACGGAGACCATGATGTTCAACATAAAATAAGCGTGAGAAACTGTAAAACTCAATATTTTTGTTTAATATACAGAGCAAGGATACCTTATTGTCTGCTTGTAGATAAGATAAGATGTTCGTTTGTAATACCACGGTATTTGACACGATGAACAATAAATTATTTCATATGCTCGATTAAAACATAAATTACAAAATATCTCGGAAAATGTATCTCTTTTAGTCAATTACTAGTTATTACAATTTTTAAATAGACTAAACATAAAGAGTGCTCTGAAATGTGACGTCATCATAAGCCAGTATGTTCATACAAAATTTCGTTTTAAAAGTAACTCATTTGATATTTTGTCAAATACCCAATTACGTCGTGCATCTAGTGTAGAGTTGTGATGCCTGAACAGTATGTGATGTCAGCATGTGTGTGTGCAGGCAGGCGCAGTTTCGCAGCAGAGGGCTACTTCGGCGCAGTGTATCAACAGCAATGGTAATGGAGGCGTCCCCGTCCCCGTCCCCGCAGAGCGTCGGCCGCGAGTTCGTCCGCCAGTACTACACACTGCTCAACAAGGCGCCCGCCCATCTGCACAGGTGCGTCTCGTACCCTCTCTCGCTCTGAAGCACCTTATGAAATCTGCAAAGCATCGCAAACCGCACTAGTGCGAGTCGGACTCGCCCAACGAGGGTTCCGTAACAATTTGTAGGTACTTGCATATTATAAATAGTTCAGAAATCGAGTTTCGCAGTTTTTTCACTTTCACATTTTAAAGACAATTTTTTTATGATATTTATTTTTTTTACAAAATAGATATTTTTTTTACAAATGTATGGTTTTCAGATTTTTCGCTGTAGTTGTAAATGTACGTTTTTCGGCATAAACGGCCGTATCTTTTTTTTACGTAAACTTAGAAGTTTGATTTTTTTTCACAGTTTTAAGAGACTATAGACCTGAGTGTGTGGTTTTTAATTCAACTCGATACCTGCACGCCTTCCCGAGATAAAGGATTTTGACAAACCAACAGATGGACGGACGGGCAACAAAGTGAGCCTATAAGGGTTCCGTTTTTTCCTTTTTAGGTACAGATCCCTAAAAACATGCTTCCTGTGGCTCTTTACGTTTAAACTTGTACAATAAGCAACAGCTTGTGCCAATAGGCAAATAATCTGCCACTGCCGCAAATTATAATTGTTATGCTTTACTGATTATCATTGTATCATGTCAGCTGACAAGTTACATGCCTTGGCAATCTTTAGTTTTATTATATAAAGTGCATGTGGTTACAAATGGAGTATGATGGCAAGCAACGGTCAACAATCTTAATAAAACATATTGTATTATACTCTAGTGTTAACCTAAATTGACATCAAAGTATACGTACACACGGCACCTATAATGTAAAGATTTATATTATAGCATGATATATCTCATTACATCTTTCCATAGAAATCATCAGGAGACCACACACAACAACTAAATGTATATTTATTTTTACATCTTTGTATCTTAAGATACAGAGCAACACGAAAATATACATTTAATACCTTAGCAGCTGGAAAGTGAGATGCATATGCAATAGAATTAAGGTAACATTACCTGTTGTGTGTGTGATACTTTAAGGTAATGTAAAGCTATGCATCCCAGGATGTAATGTACATTAATAAACATTATTGCTGCCGTGTGTAAAGTCCTTAAGGTGGTCCTCATATTTAGTAACACTGAGACAAGCTTTACATAAAACTAAAGAGGATTTGACCCCCGACGCTCTTATGTAGAGCTTTTTAAATACTTATTTTTTAGTTAGTTTTAAAGATCAAGTGCAGACATTTTATCTTATGAAGTCGATATTATAGGATGTGATTTTTATTCCATTGGTTACGCTAGTCAGCACTGGGTCAACCCTTTACTTCTAAAATAGAATATCTTAAATAGATAATTTTCAAAGAGATGTTTTAACTTTTGTTAGATTGATTCTTTAAACGCAATTGTGTCAACTACTCTCTCTCTGAGAGAAGGCCGGTGCCCTACAGTGGGACGAATATAGGCTACTTATGAAGTGAGAATCTCGTAATGAGATGGTGTGTCGCTCGTCAGGTTCTACAACAACTACTCGTCGTTCGTGCACGGCGGGCTGGACGCGCCCAATCGCGAGACGCCGCCCGTGGTCGGCCAGAAGCAGATCCACAACCGCATCCAGCAGCTCAACTTCCGCGACTGCCATGCCAAGATCAGCCAGGTCACCAATCATGCGATGTCTTCTACTCTGTCTCCGAGATGATCAAGCTTACCTGTCAACTTTTGTTTAAAGACACAAATATGTTCCACATAATAATTCTAGGTTTGGCGGCCTGAAGCTCGCCAAACCTAGAATTATTCCAAAGTCCAAAACACAAATTTTTGAGGAAGTGAAAAATACTTAATTTTGCATAGAACAATGATTTAATGACTGTTTGACTTATGCGCTTAATCCACCGAAACTAGAATTATTATGTTGGACATATATTTATGTCTAAATGCGAAAGTTAACTGGTAAGCTAGAATTTTGAGTAAACATCCTGTGTCTGTCGCATGACTTGACGGACCTAAGACCAGATCAGTCAGTCATCATCAGCCTATACTTGTCCACTGCTGGACATAGGCGTCTTATATTGCACGCCACTGAGCACGGTCCTCGGCTGCTCTCATCCAGCTCTTGCCAGCCGCCCTGCGAAGATCATCGCTCCACCGAGAAGACCGAACCCACGACCTCTATCTTGGTAGTAAGCGCCTTAACGGCTCGTCCAACGAGGCTGTCGCAATCATGGAATTATTGTTTTTTGAAACAAGTTACTGATGGCAATCATGGAATTTTATCATTAGGAGGCATGAATTGTTGCCAATTCATAATTTTGCACAACAAGCTCTCACAGGTCTCAGCACGGCAGAAATGTACTAAATAATATTTTTAGTATATATATATATATATATATATATATATATGCGTCCTTTATTCTGTATATTATACAGTTATATGCGTTATACACGCAATAGTTGTTATGATTATGTTAAGTTGTATTTCTGAAAATAATAGTATATTATGCAATTAGTGAATAAAGGACGCAGGTGTATTGAGTATAATGATTTGCTTTTGCTAATTTTAATAATTTTGCGAAGGGCCTATGAGTGTCAATAAGTACTACCCCCCCCCCCCCCCCCTCCAGCCCTACGATTAACAAAAAATCTAAATGAAGCCACTGTGTCTCCGAGACGAGTGTCCCACCCAGCAAATACCCAAGTATCAGTCTGTACCCTGATAATTTCTCAAAAACAATAATAATGAGACTTAACGATAACTAGGTATCCACCCAGTGAAACCCTCGTGTGTTCTAAATTCAAACACCAAAATAGTGATTAATAGGCCTTTTTATTCACTGTTTTCAGTGAACAAAATAAGCTTTATGGCGCGACGTTTTTTCGACGTTGACGCGAATTCGGGAATTGTATAAACATTTTTTTTTCCTTATTTCGTATGTGAAAGTGTCATATGTGAAACTTTTTTGACGCCTGTCGCGCTGACAATGATGAATTGTGAGTATTACCAGGATAATGACGGCGACTATTTCGCGTAGATTCACTCATCTGATGTAAGAAAAGATGGTCAGAGTGGAGTTTTTTTTTTTCACTGCATTTTTCTCCGCGAAGGCAGCGGCTAACGTCGTATATTGATATCGAACAAACAATGTAAATACTTAATGTTTCGTCCCCGGGCGCAGGTGGACTCGCAGGCGACGCTGGGCAACGGCGTGGTGGTGCAGGTGACGGGCGAGCTGTCCAACGCGGGCGCGCCGATGCGTCGCTTCACGCAGACCTTCGTGCTGGCCGCGCAGTCGCCCAAGAAGTACTACGTGCACAACGACATCTTCCGCTACCAGGTGCGCCCGCCTCCTACGACAATAGCGACGAGCGAAAGAAAACTAGATGGCATCACACCCGATTCGGAAATTGGAGCAGATTAGTTTCGTTCAAAATATAGACCCGTGCGTTCGGTGTTGCAGGACATAGTGTTCTCGGACGAGGAGGGCGAGGGGGAGGTGCGGTCGGAGGGGGAGGAGGAGGAGCCGCGCGGCTACTTCCCCCCGCCGCCTGCCACGTTCCCCGCGGGCTTCCCCGCGCCGCCGCCCGCGCCGCTGGCGCCCGTCCCCGCGCCGCCGCCCGCCGCCCCCGCGCCCGTCCCGCCCGCCCCCGCACCCCTCAACGGACACCCCCCCGCCGATGAGCGTGCCGTGCTTCTGCCAGGTTGGTCTCCTGACAAGTTCACTCAGCGATTAGGTACTAAGTGACTGAGGTCTCTCGTGAGGGAACGACTCTGTAGGTTATTGAACAGTTTACTTTACTTCCTTTTTCATTCGGAGTGAAATGTTAGATTGATTCAGTCAGCATGTTTAATTTTTCATTTAAGAATCATAACATATGAATGATTGAAAACATATTGTGATTCAGCTCAGCAGCATGTCAGATGTTTTGAAATATCATAAAAACTCTTCTAAATCACACTAAGGTTTTAAATATTGCAGACCACAAGATCTTGAGTGTAATTAGTGGCGTTTTACCTGAAATAAAACGCTACGCTTATTAAGTACTTACCCTATTTGGAGCTTTGAGTTTGAGATAGGCAATCTCCTTTTCCGTGCCAGTCGACGCCGCTCGAACCCTAATCGTCGCACTTTGCTAATCTGTGGCACTCTACCAACGAGCAGGCCGCCTTGCGTGTAATGATCTGTAAACGCGCGACGGCCATCTTTGCTTGTCATTGTGTCGAAAACCACAGGCAGGAATAAAATATAATATATAATATAAAATAAATAAATAGATAAAAAAAATAACCTTCAAATAAGGTAAGTATTTATTAAGCGTTTTATTTCAGGTAAAACGCCGGTATTAAATCCTGTATGTTATTTGAAGCTTTGAGTTTGAGACGTGTTTATTATCGCCTGGTGGTAGAGGACGCCAATGTGCGATGATTCATCGTTAGCTTTGTGTGTGTGTGTGTGCAATACAAAACAGTGCAAAGCCGGGTAGGTACTGATAAGGTACTGATAAGGTAAGATATCCGCAGACCCAATAGTGCGCGTAATTAAATTTTACCCCAATTCTTTGAAATCAGAACACTAACATAATTTGTAGGTACGCACAAAACCTTTCGGCCGTTTCCGCAACCAAGTTTCGTAACCAGTTGCGAAAGAAGAAGAAAAATATACAATAGATAGTTAGGTAGGTGTACACACATCAATCCATAAAAAATATGGGACAGTAGGTTTCAGAGCTTATGTAATCGATCAACTATGATAGAACTGCTGAAAATAAACAGAGTTTCTCCACTGATAAAACATCCTTATCAGGCATATTAAAATAGAATTATAATTACATTACTTGTAACCAGAGTGGACATAACTTGATGGAGGAAATAACAAGTAAACATTTATTATGTATCAGACTATTTTGGAAGTTGCAGTTGATCCAGACCTTGCAATATTATGCCAGCTGCTGGTAAGATAGTGTTCGTTCAAACTGCGTTGCAGTATGATAGGTAGCGGCAAGAAATAGCCCTTTATGACAAGGAATACGCGACTTCTTTGAAACTCTTCGCCCAAGTGAAAACTTGATAAGGCAAAAATATCCAATTAGAACTTTAGCTCGAGACAACCATTCTCAGTTAGAGGGCAAAACGAAACTGTTGTCATTCGTCACATCTACTCGAGGTTAGTCATGTCGATGACCACTTGAGATATATCTTTGCTTATATCTTACTCGGGCAGAACATAGTCGCGGTACACCTCACTGGATTAGGGCATGCCTCCAATACGGCTCCCACTTGGGGCCTTATGGCCTAAGGCTGGTGCTGATGATGTAGGAGCACCCCACTCAAGATTTACCTAGCGTACCTGAGCTTGTGAAGCAAATCCATCAAAGGCATAATTTTTTCCCATCTTTATTAATTTATTTATATATTTTATTGACACAGCCAACAGGTATTAAGCACAAAAATACAGAGTTCTTATACTAATGTGGTTCTTGTCTAGCTTAATACCCAATAAGAGGCGTGCAACAGCAGCTTTCGCTAAATAAGCTAAACCATCCTTGTGTCTCATAGGACTAATAAAGCAGACAACATAACTACTGTCAGTTCCTCTGCTATGTAGTACAGCTTATACTCCAAGCAAGTTCACTTTTCTGATAGAAGTTATTTACATAGTTATTAGAACACAGCCATATAGGATGCATTCACCCCCCAGGGGATATAAATAGGATCCGAATTGAAAAAAAAAGGATAGACAGTTACTACTTCTTCCTTTTAATCAGAAGTCGAATAAAGTACCTGAGGTACTTGACAAATCAAGAAATTAGTTGTAAAACCAACGATACGTGCTTGTCCCAGGCTGTCACTCATCCAAGTACTGAACACGCCCGATGTTGGTTAACTTTGTGATCGGACGAAAACCGGTGTATTCAACATGGTATGGATGTTGGCTCATTTATCATTCTCGACCACTGTTGCCCGGTTCTTATCGAATCGTTATTGGTAATCGATAACTTATCCTTAACTTGAAGCCATTAAAAACATAACTTATAAAAATCAAGTCTCGCAACTCAGTCCTTCTACCATAAAACACTAAACAATCTAATTAAACGTAATATGTATTACTTGTGAGATCATTGTGTTTTCATGCTATGGCCAAGTCAACCTATTTATTGAATAAATTAACCGACTTGGTACTGTGTGGATATCTCAACTTTTTATGGTAGAAGAACTGAGTTGCGAGACTTGGTTTTTTACAAGTTATGTTTTTAATGGCATCTCATTTCTTTTTGTTAGAGTTAGTTCAATGCAATATCGGGCAATTTAGTCTACTTAATACCTTCGGGATTTTGGTAAAACTTCACAAGAAATGTCCCATTCTTGCTTTTTCATTCCGTTGACCATTTTACAAGTTACATTTGAATATCTAGGTACCTATCTACAACTATTTTTCCATTATATTATTATACATACACAGGTGCACTGATTCATTCACTGAAAATGTAACTTTGTAATGTTAGATATTAATATATGGGATTATAAAGTTATTTGTGCAGTTGGTATATCTAGAAAACTGGACCGAAATTGCAAAATATTTTAGTTTTTCCTTGATTTATACGCTAAACACTAACTGTATTCTTAAGAAGCTTCTACGTTTGCTAGAATGATCGTTTGATGATCTATCAGTCAGTGAGCGACAAAGTTAAGAACTTTGACTAGTTATAATTCTTAAACTACTCTTTCAAATTGAATGAAATTTGAAATATACCGTGTTTATACAATGCCTGCTTGGTTACTGGAAATTCAGGCTTCTAGTTTTATCCACAACTAGGTTATAGGGGGTCGAAAATGGCCTGAACTGCATCGAGAAAAGGATGGTACGGCCGCCGGCCGCCGCGCGGCGCGCCGGCCGTGCCGCTTTATTGCTCGACTTGGCCCCCAGATAACTGGTTGATGTTTAAAAAATTAGATTTGGGTCGTTCTTGAATATAGGAACAGGGCATGTTTGATTACTTAGAAGATGGTATAAACAGTAATGGTACCGTTGAGAGGACATTGACCCTTAAATAGGTACTTAAGCTAAACTCAGTACCTAATGTTGCGGATTACCGTTACTTCAACTTGTATTTACTGCTACTTTTGGGCACAACGAACATGAGTTAGGTAAGATTTTTTTAACAGTACTGTTATAGCACGCGTATAGCTACAGGTGACATACGAATAAAGTAAGTGAGTAAGCAATTTATTTATTTCCTTCTCACAGGGGTATCAGAACATACAGTAGGTACAAATTGAATAATCATGGGATAACCCATGTGAGAGGCTGGAGTCCATACTAGGAAAGATCGTGTGTGACAGATCTCCAGGCCCTCGCTAAACTTATGATGCACTGTTTCTCAATTGCATGTACATTTTTGAAAGTTCGTAAGTTTAACAGGAAATTATAACTGGCAATGAGTCTTAATAGAGGCAAGTAGAGATTTTGTCATAAATAATTTATTTTATGTATAATAATAATAACTTCCACACAATACAATCACTTGACCCGGTCCCAAACTAGGATACCCTGTGCTATGGTAACCGGGCAAGGACGTCACAAACATGAAAATACACCCAGACTGAGGTCATTTGTACCAATGAACGGCGGCCCCCAGTGGGAATCGAACCGACAACCTCTGTTTTGGTAGCTAAGCGCCTTAAAACAAAATGAAACTAATTAGCTTGTAGTCTCGATTTGATTCCATTGTTCAACATGCTATGTTGATAGTTGTTGCTATATCTGCGGATTTTTCTACACTACCCTGTGAGGGCGCGTGATTGTTTGCCAACTCCGAGTTGCTTATAACCCTGCAGAGGTTGCTACTTACCAAGTATAGGTGTATTGTACTCAGTACCTTGCGAGGACATACAATTGATTGTCAACTCTTTTCACTTCATAACCCTTAGAGTTTTGCTACTTACCACATATAAGCATCGAGGATACTTGATTGTTTGCTAACTCTGATCAGCTTATGAGATTTTGAGGGTTGATGTAGAGCCTGGCACATTACTCATACTAGGTATCCTGTGAGGGTATGTGTTTTGTTGTGTTGATATCCTGCGAGGCTATGTGATTGTTTGCCAACTTCGCTTAGCTTAAAATTCTTCATATTACCCTGCGAGGGTATGTGATTGGGCCGCAAGGCTATTTGATTGTTTGCCAACTTTAGATTAAATGTCCTTCATAATGGGTACCTATGTGTAGATCTATGGCAACTCAGTTGTAATAAATAACCCTGCGAGGGTTGATATTGACTGTAAATAATTGTGTTGTATACAGTATGTGTGGCACCGGATTAAGAATAGTGTCACTCCATTTCATTCCGTGGTTGTCGTAGAAGGCGTCTAAGGAAATAAATTACCAGGAGACGGGCAGCAGCGTCTTCCTGAGATTCCAACCGCATACTGCGATCGCCAACCCGCCTGCCAAGCGTGGCGATTATGGCAAAACCCCTTGTGGTATGAAAAGCACGAAGGAGGCCTATGTCCTGCAGTGGGCGTCCAATGGCTGATGATGATGATGATGATGATACAGTATGTAGCTCCATGTACCCTGCGAGGGTGTGTAATTATTTGCCAGAGAGCTGCGAGGTCTGGCGTGCAACCTAGCTAGTTCAGATTATCAAAACTGATCTTCCAGCCATCGGTCATGGGCTAGTTCTTTTAGTAATGCCTCAATCATTTTCGGAATTACGGATTCCTCGTTTAGTACTTAGGTGTCTTAATCTCAAGTCTCACGAACTCCTCTTGTAACGCACGTGACTGCGCGCGAACTTGCTCCGGCGCTGCCTGCGGCCGGCCCTTCTGGCGTTACCTAAGCTAAAGAATAAAAACCGAAATTAATATTGCAGATTTTTATTCAACGCTGCCAACATTGACATCTTCCTTCTCACGCCTTCGACCTATAACTGAATAGGTACTGAAAATCGGCGAGGGCACCGACACCACACCATAGACTTTGGTTTCGACAAAATCAAAGATATTCATTGCCGGAATTATAACCTCAAACATTACAAGTTCTAAATTCACAAAATTACATGCTCACTGTTTACCAATTGACTTTATCAGTAATGCAATACTTACGTGTTCGACATTAATCACCCAATTAACTTTTATTTTACCTAAAAAAAATTAGGGGTTCAAGCATTTTAGTAAACTGCATTCGTAGATGCACAAACGGTAACACCGTTGTATACTTATTTTCTGTTATATATACAAAACACGAGAATATCACGTTTTTTAGAATATTTATATTTTTTGTCGCCTAACATTGCCAGAAAATTTGACGCCAATGACAAGCAAAGATGGCCGTCGCGCGTTGAGAGCATTACGCGCAAGGCGGCCCCGGCCTGCTGCCTGCTGCCTGCTGCCTGCTGGTCGGTAGAGAGTGCGACGGTTATGGTGCAAGCGGCGGCGACTGGCACGGAAAAGGAGATTGCCTACCTCAAACTCAAAGCTTCAAATAACGTGTACGATTTAATGAGTATGATAAGCTCACATTGATGTTACATTGGACATCATGTTTGTTATGCCATTATCTGAACAATCTAACTAAAGCTTTAGATCAGAAATGTTTGAAACACAGATACGTTCTTCCTAGCGGTGGGCAATTATTAGTCTAATTTTATTCGAATATTGCGTTTAGTCGACAACAATCGACGGTACGTTTAACAATTGCAGTGGTTTGTTCAATCGAACACGTTTTTATTCAATCAGTCGATGAGTTATCGAACGATCGGCTATCCATCGCTAGGTTATCCCTCGAATACGTGTAATACAGAGGCAGCTTGGCAATGCGTGTGCGTGTGTTTTTGCAGCGGAGCGGTCGCCGGAGCCGGCGGGCGAGCCGACGCCGGCGCCGGCGCCGGGCGCGCTGGAGCGCGAGTGCGAGCCGGCGCCGCAGCCCGAGCGGGAGCCGTCGCCGCCGCCGCCGCCGCCGCCCGCGGAGCCCGGTATGTCCGACTGCTTGCCTTACATTCTGCAGGGTCTTACTAACTTCACAAGGTATAACAGTCCCCAGAGGCAGTTTAACACAGTCTAACTGTCTCTGAGGAGTGTTTTAGTGGAATCGTGTTTTTGTAAATAAGACCAATAGAGTTTAACAAAAATTAATCTGAGATCGACCAGTTTTGTTAGGTTAAAGCTACTTCTTTTACTACAATAAATAAAAAACGTGCCCTGTGCGAGCTCTATGTGGCCAACAGTAATCAAATGCAGGCCGATTGATTAATTTTTGTTAAACTCTATTGGTGTTATTTACAAAAACCCTACGATTCTCGCTTGTTTTGTCTCCACGGTCAATAGTATTATATTATATACGTGCGAACATAGAGTGACTCAAGACAAAATTGAATAGCGGTTTTAATTTTCTGCCGTTGCGAGAAAGAATTCCTGTTAGAGGTAATGTTTTATCAAAATACAATAGCATTTTTTGTGGCGGATGCAGGCGGATGCGAGAAAAAAATTATTTAAGAGACAATTTTATGAATAGGTACAAATAAAATTGTTTGACCTAAACTCAAACATGCCATGCCTATTTGATTGTGAAAGTAAATGAGGGTATCTAATGTTGACAAATAAGATGTCAAATAAAAGGTATGTCAAATAAAAGATATTGACGACGAATGTATTACTGGTATATAACGCCGGCAATCGAGTTTTTGTTGTCATAATAGTTTTTATACGTCTACTTAGGACAAACAGTCCAACTAGGCCGGTCC